>CAWVQA010000578.1:0-43000 GCA_963932145.1 Acanthosepion lycidas | reverse complement strand
AGAAAGAAGGAGGAGGGAAAACAAGAAGGATGTAAAAAAAAGGAAGAAATGGTGAAAGAGAGGGAAAAGAAAGAAGGAGGAGGGAAAACAAGAAGTAGGTGAAAATAATGGAAGAAATGGTGAAAGAGAGGGAAAAGAAAGAAGGAGGAGGGAAAACAAGAAGGAGGTGAAAATAATGGAAGAAATGGCGAAAGATGGAAAAGAAAGAAGGAGGAGGAAAAACAAGAAGGAGGTGAAAATAATGGAAGAAATGGCGAAAGAGAGGGAAAAGAAAGAAGGAGGAGGGAAAACAAGAAGGAGGTGAAAATAATGGAAGAAATGGCGAAAGATGGAAAAGAAAGAAGGAGGAGGAAAAACAAGAAGGAGGTGAAAATAATGGAAGAAATGGCGAAAGAGAGGGAAAAGAAAGAAGGAGGAGGGAAAACAAGAAGTAGGTGAAAATAATGGAAGAAATGGCGAAAGAGAGGGAAAAGAAAGAAGGAGGAGGGAAAACAAGAAGGAGGTGAAAATAATGGAAGAAATGGCGAAAGATGGAAAAGAAAGAAGGAGGAGGAAAAACAAGAAGGAGGTGAAAATAATGGAAGAAATGGCGAAAGAGAGGGAAAAGAAAGAAGGAGGAGGGAAAACAAGAAGGAGGTGAAAATAAAGGAAGAAATGGTGAAATAGAGGGAAAAGAAAGAAAAGGACGAAAAACAAGAAGTAGGTGAAAATAAAGGAAGAAAAGGTGAAAGAGAGGGAAAAGAAAGAAGGAGGAGAGAAAACAAGAAGGAGGTGAAAATAATGGAAGAAATGGCGAAAGAGAGGGAAAAGAAAGAAGGTGGAGGGAAAACAAGAAGGAGGTGAAAATAATTGAAGAAATGGCGAAAGAGAGGAAAATAAAGAAGGAGGAGGGAAAACAAGAAGGAGGTGAAAATAATGGAAGAAATGGCGAAAGAGAGGGAAAAGAAAGAAGGAGGAGGGAAAACAAGAAGGATGTGAAAATAATGGAGGAAATGGCGAAAGAGAGGGAAAAGAAAGAAGGAGGAGGGAAAACAAGAAGGAGGTGAAAATAATGGAAGAAATGGCGAAAGAGAGGGAAAAGAAAGAAGGAGGAGGGAAAACAAGAAGGAGGTGAAAATAATGGAAGAAATGGCGAAAGAGAGGGAAAAGAAAGAAAAGGACGAAAAACAAGAAGTAGGCGAAAATAAAGGAAGAAATGGTGAAAGAGAGGGAAAAGAAAGAAGGAGGAGAGAAAACAAGAAGGAGGTGAAAATAATGGAAGAAATGGCGAAAGAGAGGGAAAAGAAAGAAGGAGGAGGGAAAACAAGAAGGATGTGAAAATAATGGAAGAAATGGCGAAAGAGAGGGAAAAGAAAGAAGGAGGAGGGAAAACAAGAAGGAGGTGAAAATAATGGAAGAAATGGTGAAAGAGAGGGAAAAGAAAGAAGGAGGAGGGAAAACAAGAAGGAGGTGAAAATAATGGAAGAAATGGCGAAAGATGGAAAAGAAAGAAGGAGGAGGAAAAACAAGAAGGAGGTGAAAATAATGGAAGAAATGGCGAAAGAGAGGGAAAAGAAAGAAGGAGGAGGGAAAGCAAGAAGGAGGTGAAAATAATGGAAGAAATGGCGAAAGATGGAAAAGAAAGAAGGAGGAGGAAAAACAAGAAGGATGTGAAAAAAAGGAAGAAATGGTGAAAGAGAGGGAAAAGAAAGAAGGAGGATGGAAAACAAGAAGGATGTGAAAAAAGGAAGAAATGGTGAAAGAGAGGGAAAATGAAAGAAGGAGGAGGGAAAAGAAGAAGTAGGTGAAAATAATGGAAGAAATGGTGAAAGAGAGGGAAAAGAAAGAAGGAGGAGGGAAAACAAGAAGGAGGTGAAAATAATGGAAGAAATGGTGAAAGAGAGGGAAAAGAAAGAAGGAGGAGGGAAAACAAGATGGAGGTGAAAATAATGGAAGAAATGGCGAAAGATGGAAAAGAAAGAAGGAGGAGGAAAAACAAGAAGGAGGTGAAAATAATGGAAGAAATGGCGAAAGAGAGGGAAAAGAAAGAAGGAGGAGGGAAAACAAGAAGGAGGTGAAAATAATGGAAGAAATGGCGAAAGATGGAAAAGAAAGAAGGAGGAGGAAAAACAAGAAGGATGTGAAAAAAAGGAAGAAATGGTGAAAGAGAGGGAAAAGAAAGAAGGAGGAGGAAAAACAAGAAGGATGTGAAAAAAAGGAAGAAATGGTGAAAGAGAGGGAAAAGAAAGAAGGAGGAGGGAAAACAAGAAGGATGTGAAAAAAAGGAAGAAATGGTGAAAGAGAGGGAAAAGAAAGAAGGAGGAGGGAAAACAAGAAGTAGGTGAAAATAATGGAAGAAATGGTGAAAGAGAGGGAAAAGAAAGAAGGAGGAGGGAAAACAAGAAGGAGGTGAAAATAATGGAAGAAATGGCGAAAGATGGAAAAGAAAGAAGGAGGAGGAAAAACAAGAAGGAGGTGAAAATAATGGAAGAAATGGCGAAAGAGAGGGAAAAGAAAGAAGGAGGAGGGAAAACAAGAAGGAGGTGAAAATAATGGAAGAAATGGCGAAAGATGGAAAAGAAAGAAGGAGGAAGAAAAACAAGAAGGAGGTGAAAATAATGGAAGAAATGGCGAAAGAGAGGGAAAAGAAAGAAGGAGGAGGGAAAACAAGAAGTAGGTGAAAATAATGGAAGAAATGGCGAAAGAGAGGGAAAAGAAAGAAGGAGGAGGGAAAACAAGAAGGAGGTGAAAACAATGGAAGAAATGGCGAAAGATGGAAAAGAAAGAAGGAGGAGGAAAAACAAGAAGGAGGTGAAAATAATGGAAGAAATGGCGAAAGAGAGGGAAAAGAAAGAAGGAGGAGGGAAAACAAGAAGGAGGTGAAAATAAAGGAAGAAATGGTGAAATAGAGGGAAAAGAAAGAAAAGGACGAAAAACAAGAAGTAGGTGAAAATAAAGGAAGAAAAGGTGAAAGAGAGGGAAAAGAAAGAAGGAGGAGAGAAAACAAGAAGGAGGTGAAAATAATGGAAGAAATGGCGAAAGAGAGGGAAAAGAAAGAAGGTGGAGGGAAAACAAGAAGGAGGTGAAAATAATTGAAGAAATGGCGAAAGAGAGGAAAATAAAGAAGGAGGAGGGAAAACAAGAAGGAGGTGAAAATAATGGAAGAAATGGCGAAAGAGAGGGAAAAGAAAGAAGGAGGAGGGAAAACAAGAAGGATGTGAAAATAATGGAGGAAATGGCGAAAGAGAGGGAAAAGAAAGAAGGAGGAGGGAAAACAAGAAGGAGGTGAAAATAATGGAAGAAATGGCGAAAGAGAGGGAAAAGAAAGAAGGAGGAGGGAAAACAAGAAGGAGGTGAAAATAATGGAAGAAATGGCGAAAGAGAGGGAAAAGAAAGAAAAGGACGAAAAACAAGAAGTAGGCGAAAATAAAGGAAGAAATGGTGAAAGAGAGGGAAAAGAAAGAAGGAGGAGAGAAAACAAGAAGGAGGTGAAAATAATGGAAGAAATGGCGAAAGAGAGGGAAAAGAAAGAAGGAGGAGGGAAAACAAGAAGGATGTGAAAATAATGGAAGAAATGGCGAAAGAGAGGGAAAAGAAAGAAGGAGGAGGGAAAACAAGAAGGATGTGAAAATAATGGAAGAAATGGCGAAAGAGAGGGAAAAGAAAGAAGTAGGAGGGAAAACAAGAAGGATGTGAAAATAATGGAAGAAATGGCGAAAGAGAGGGAAAAGAAAGAAGGAGGAGGGAAAACAATAAGGAGGTGAAAATAATGGAAGAAATGGCGAAAGAGATGGAAAAGAAAGAAGGAGGAGGGAAAACAAGAAGGAGGTGAAAATAATGGAAGAAATGGCGAAAGAGAGGGAAAAGAAAGAAGGAGGAGGGAAAACAAGAAGGAGGTGAAAATAATGGAAGAAATGGCGAAAGAGAGGGAAAAGAAAGAAGGAGGAGGGAAAACAAGAAGGAGGTGAAAATAATGGAAGAAATGGTGAGAGACAGGGAAAAGAAAGAAGGAGGAGGGAAAACAAGAAGTAGGTGAAAATAAAGGAAGAAATGGCGAAAGAGAGGGAAAAGAAAGAAGGAGGAGGGAAAACAATAAGGAGGTGAAAATAATGGAAGAAATGGCGAAAGAGAGGGAAAAGAAAGAAGGAGGAGGGAAAACAATAAGGAGGTGAAAATAATGGAAGAAATGGCGAAAGAGATGGAAAAGAAAGAAGGAGGAGGGAAAACAAGAAGGATGTGAAAATAATGGAGGAAATGGCGAAAGAGAGGGAAAAGAAAGAAGGAGGAGGGAAAACAAGAAGGAGGTGAAAATAATGGAAGAAATGGCGAAAGAGAGGGAAAAGAAAGAAGGAGGAGGGAAAACAAGAAGGAGGTGAAAATAATGGAAGAAATGGCGAAAGAGAGGGAAAAGAAAGAAAAGGACGAAAAACAAGAAGTAGGCGAAAATAAAGGAAGAAATGGTGAAAGAGAGGGAAAAGAAAGAAGGAGGAGAGAAAACAAGAAGGAGGTGAAAATAATGGAAGAAATGGCGAAAGAGAGGGAAAAGAAAGAAGGAGGAGGGAAAACAAGAAGGATGTGAAAATAATGGAAGAAATGGCGAAAGAGAGGGAAAAGAAAGAAGGAGGAGGGAAAACAAGAAGGAGGTGAAAATAATGGAAGAAATGGTGAAAGAGAGGGAAAAGAAAGAAGGAGGAGGGAAAACAAGAAGGAGGTGAAAATAATGGAAGAAATGGCGAAAGATGGAAAAGAAAGAAGGAGGAGGAAAAACAAGAAGGAGGTGAAAATAATGGAAGAAATGGCGAAAGAGAGGGAAAAGAAAGAAGGAGGAGGGAAAGCAAGAAGGAGGTGAAAATAATGGAAGAAATGGCGAAAGATGGAAAAGAAAGAAGGAGGAGGAAAAACAAGAAGGATGTGAAAAAAAGGAAGAAATGGTGAAAGAGAGGGAAAAGAAAGAAGGAGGATGGAAAACAAGAAGGATGTGAAAAAAAGGAAGAAATGGTGAAAGAGAGGGAAAATGAAAGAAGGAGGAGGGAAAAGAAGAAGTAGGTGAAAATAATGGAAGAAATGGTGAAAGAGAGGGAAAAGAAAGAAGGAGGAGGGAAAACAAGAAGGAGGTGAAAATAATGGAAGAAATGGTGAAAGAGAGGGAAAAGAAAGAAGGAGGAGGGAAAACAAGATGGAGGTGAAAATAATGGAAGAAATGGCGAAAGATGGAAAAGAAAGAAGGAGGAGGAAAAACAAGAAGGAGGTGAAAATAATGGAAGAAATGGCGAAAGAGAGGGAAAAGAAAGAAGGAGGAGGGAAAACAAGAAGGAGGTGAAAATAATGGAAGAAATGGCGAAAGATGGAAAAGAAAGAAGGAGGAGGAAAAACAAGAAGGATGTGAAAAAAAGGAAGAAATGGTGAAAGAGAGGGAAAAGAAAGAAGGAGGAGGAAAAACAAGAAGGATGTGAAAAAAAGGAAGAAATGGTGAAAGAGAGGGAAAAGAAAGAAGGAGGAGGGAAAACAAGAAGGATGTGAAAAAAAGGAAGAAATGGTGAAAGAGAGGGAAAAGAAAGAAGGAGGAGGGAAAACAAGAAGTAGGTGAAAATAATGGAAGAAATGGTGAAAGAGAGGGAAAAGAAAGAAGGAGGAGGGAAAACAAGAAGGAGGTGAAAATAATGGAAGAAATGGCGAAAGATGGAAAAGAAAGAAGGAGGAGGAAAAACAAGAAGGAGGTGAAAATAATGGAAGAAATGGCGAAAGAGAGGGAAAAGAAAGAAGGAGGAGGGAAAACAAGAAGGAGGTGAAAATAATGGAAGAAATGGCGAAAGATGGAAAAGAAAGAAGGAGGAGGAAAAACAAGAAGGAGGTGAAAATAATGGAAGAAATGGCGAAAGAGAGGGAAAAGAAAGAAGGAGGAGGGAAAACAAGAAGTAGGTGAAAATAATGGAAGAAATGGCGAAAGAGAGGGAAAAGAAAGAAGGAGGAGGGAAAACAAGAAGGAGGTGAAAACAATGGAAGAAATGGCGAAAGATGGAAAAGAAAGAAGGAGGAGGAAAAACAAGAAGGAGGTGAAAATAATGGAAGAAATGGCGAAAGAGAGGGAAAAGAAAGAAGGAGGAGGGAAAACAAGAAGGAGGTGAAAATAAAGGAAGAAATGGTGAAATAGAGGGAAAAGAAAGAAAAGGACGAAAAACAAGAAGTAGGTGAAAATAAAGGAAGAAAAGGTGAAAGAGAGGGAAAAGAAAGAAGGAGGAGAGAAAACAAGAAGGAGGTGAAAATAATGGAAGAAATGGCGAAAGAGAGGGAAAAGAAAGAAGGTGGAGGGAAAACAAGAAGGAGGTGAAAATAATTGAAGAAATGGCGAAAGAGAGGAAAATAAAGAAGGAGGAGGGAAAACAAGAAGGAGGTGAAAATAATGGAAGAAATGGCGAAAGAGAGGGAAAAGAAAGAAGGAGGAGGGAAAACAAGAAGGATGTGAAAATAATGGAGGAAATGGCGAAAGAGAGGGAAAAGAAAGAAGGAGGAGGGAAAACAAGAAGGAGGTGAAAATAATGGAAGAAATGGCGAAAGAGAGGGAAAAGAAAGAAGGAGGAGGGAAAACAAGAAGGAGGTGAAAATAATGGAAGAAATGGCGAAAGAGAGGGAAAAGAAAGAAAAGGACGAAAAACAAGAAGTAGGCGAAAATAAAGGAAGAAATGGTGAAAGAGAGGGAAAAGAAAGAAGGAGGAGAGAAAACAAGAAGGAGGTGAAAATAATGGAAGAAATGGCGAAAGAGAGGGAAAAGAAAGAAGGAGGAGGGAAAACAAGAAGGATGTGAAAATAATGGAAGAAATGGCGAAAGAGAGGGAAAAGAAAGAAGGAGGAGGGAAAACAAGAAGGATGTGAAAATAATGGAAGAAATGGCGAAAGAGAGGGAAAAGAAAGAAGTAGGAGGGAAAACAAGAAGGATGTGAAAATAATGGAAGAAATGGCGAAAGAGAGGGAAAAGAAAGAAGGAGGAGGGAAAACAATAAGGAGGTGAAAATAATGGAAGAAATGGCGAAAGAGATGGAAAAGAAAGAAGGAGGAGGGAAAACAAGAAGGAGGTGAAAATAATGGAAGAAATGGCGAAAGAGAGGGAAAAGAAAGAAGGAGGAGGGAAAACAAGAAGGAGGTGAAAATAATGGAAGAAATGGCGAAAGAGAGGGAAAAGAAAGAAGGAGGAGGGAAAACAAGAAGGAGGTGAAAATAATGGAAGAAATGGTGAGAGACAGGGAAAAGAAAGAAGGAGGAGGGAAAACAAGAAGTAGGTGAAAATAAAGGAAGAAATGGCGAAAGAGAGGGAAAAGAAAGAAGGAGGAGGGAAAACAATAAGGAGGTGAAAATAATGGAAGAAATGGCGAAAGAGAGGGAAAAGAAAGAAGGAGGAGGGAAAACAATAAGGAGGTGAAAATAATGGAAGAAATGGCGAAAGAGATGGAAAAGAAAGAAGGAGGAGGGAAAACAAGAAGGATGTGAAAATAATGGAAGAAATGGCGAAAGAGAGGGAAAAGAAAGAAGGAGGAGGGAAAACAATAAGGAGGTGAAAATAATGGAAGAAATGGCGAAAGAGAGGGAAAAGAAAGAAGGAGGAGGGAAAACAAGAAGGAGGTGAAAATAATGGAAGAAATGGCGAAAGAGATGGAAAAGAAAGAAGGAGGAGGGAAAACAAGAAGGAGGTGAAAATAATGGAAGAAATGGCGAAAGAGAGGGAAAAGAAAGAAGGAGGAGGGAAAACAAGAAGGAGGTGAAAATAATGGAAGAAATGGCGAAAGAGAGGGAAAAGAAAGAAGGAGGAGGGAAAACAAGAAGGAGGTGAAAATAATGGAAGAAATGGTGAGAGACAGGGAAAAGATAGAAGGAGGAGGGAAAACAAGAAGGAGGTGAAAATAATGGAAGAAATGGCGAAAGAGAGGGAAAAGAAAGAAAAGGACGAAAAACAAGAAGTAGGCGAAAATAAAGGAAGAAATGGTGAAAGAGAGGGAAAAGAAAGAAGGAGGAGGGAAAAAAATAAGGAGGTGAAAATAAAGGAAGAAATGGCGAAAGAGAGGGAAAAGAAAGAAGGAGGAGGGAAAACAAGAAGGAGGTGAAAATAATGGAAGAAATGGCGAAAGAGAGGGAAAAGAAAGAAGGAGGAGGGAAAACAAGAAGGAGGTGAAAATAATGGAAGAAATGGTGAGAGACAGGGAAAAGAAAGAAGGAGGAGGGAAAACAAGAAGTAGGTGAAAATAAAGGAAGAAATGGCGAAAGAGAGGGAAAAGAAAGAAGGAGGAGGGAAAACAAGAAGGAGGTGAAAATAATGGAAGAAATGGCGAAAGAGAGGGAAAAGAAAGAAGTAGGAGGGAAAACAAGAAGGAGGTGAAAATAATGGAAGAAATGGTGAGAGACAGGAAAAAGAAAGAAGGAGGAGGGAAAACAAGAAGTAGGTGAAAATAAAGGAAGAAATGGTGAAAGAGAGGGAAAAGAAAGAAGCAGGAGGGAAAACAAGAAGTAGGTGAAAATAACGGAAGAAATGGCGAAAGAGAGGTAAAAGAAAGAAGGAGGAGGGAAAACAAGAAGGATGTGAAAATAATGGAAGAAATGGCGAAAGAGAGGGAAAAGAAAGAAGGAGGAGGGAAAACAAGAAGGATGTGAAAATAATGGAAGAAATGGCGAAAGAGAGGGAAAAGAAAGAAGGTGGAGGGAAAACAAGAAGGAGGTGAAAATAATGGAAGAAATGGCGAAAGAGAGGGAAAAGAAAGAAGGACGAGGGAAAACAAGAAGGAGGTGAAAATAATGGAAGAAATGGCGAAAGAGAGGGAAAAGAAAGAAGGACGAGGGAAAACAAGAAGGATGTGAAAATAATGGAAGAAATGGCGAAAGAGAGGGAAAAGAAAGAAGGAGGAGGGAAAACAAGAAGGAGGTGAAAAAAAAGGAAGAAATGGTGAAAGAGAGGGAAAAGAAAGAAGAAGGAAGAAAAACGAGAAGGAGGTGAAAATAATTGAAAAAATGGCGAAAGAGTGGGAAAAGAAAGAAGGAGGAGGAAAAACAAGAAGGAGCTGAAAATAATGGAAAAAATGGCGAAAGAGAGGGAAAAGAAAGAAGAAGGAAGATAAACGGGAAGGAGGTGAAAATAATGGAAGAAATGGTGAAAGAGAGGGAAAAGAAAGAAGAAGGAAGAAAAACGAGAAGGAGGTGAAAATAATGGAAGAAATGGTGAAAGAGAGGGAAAAGAAAGAAGGAGGAGGAAAAACAAGAAGGATGTGAAAAAAAAGGAAGAAATGGCGAAAGAGAGGGAAAAGAAAGAAGGAGGAGGGAAAACAAGAAGGAGGTGAAAATAATGGAAGAAATGGCGAAAGAGAGGGAAAAGAAAGAAGGAGGAGGGAAAACAAGAAGGAGGGGAAAATAATGGAAAAAATGGTGAAAGAGAGGGAAAAGAAAGAAGGAGGAGGGAAAACAAGAAGGATGTGAAAAAAAGGAAGAAATGGTGAAAGAGAGGGAAGAGAAAGAAGGAGGAGAGAAAACAAGAAGGAGGTGAAAATAATGGAAGAAATGGTGAAAGAGAGGGAAAAGAAAGAAGGAGGAGGGAAAACAAGAAGGAGGTGAAAATAATGCCAGAAATGGCGAAAGAGAGGGAAAAGAAAGAAGGAGGAGGGAAAACAAGAAGTAGGTGAAAATAAAGGAAGAAATGGCGAAAGAGAGGGAAAAGAAAGAAGGAGGAGAGAAACAAGAAGGAGGTGAAAATAATGGAAGAAATGGCGAAAGATGGAAAAGAAAGAAGGAGGAGGAAAAACAAGAAGGAGGTGAAAATAATGGAAGAAATGGCGAAAGAGAGGGAAAAGAAAGAAGGAGGAGGGAAAACAAGAAGTAGGTGAAAATAATGGAAGAAATGGCGAAAGAGAGGGAAAAGAAACAAGGAGGAGGGAAAACAAAAAGGAGGTGAAAATAATGGAAGAAATAGCGAAAGAGAGGGAAAAGAAAGAAGGAGGAGGGAAAACAAGAAGTAGGTGAAAATAATGGAAGAAATTGCGAAAGAGAGGGAAAAGAAAGAAGGAGGAGAGAAAACAAGAAGGAGGTGAAAATAATGGAAGAAATGGCGAAATAGGGAAAAGAAAGAAGGAGGAGGGAAAACAAGAAGGAGGTGAAAATAATGGAAGAAATGGCGAAAGAGAGGGAAAAGAAAGAAGGAGGAGGGAAAACAAGAAGGAGGTGAAAATAATGGAAGAAATGGCGAAAGATGGAAAAGAAAGAAGGAGGAGGAAAAACAAGAAGGAGGTGAAAATAATGGAAGAAATGGCGAAAGAGAGGGAAAAGAAAGAAGGAGGAGGGAAAACAAGAAGTAGGTGAAAATAATGGAAGAAATGGCGAAAGAGAGGGAAAAGAAAGAAGGAGGAGGGAAAACAAGAAGGAGGTGAAAATAATGGAAGAAATGGTGAAAGAGAGGGAAAAGAAAGAAGGAGGAGGGAAAACAAGAAGGAGGTGAAAATAATGGAAGAAATGGCGAAAGATGGAAAAGAAAGAAGGAGGAGGAAAAACAAGAAGGAGGTGAAAATAATGGAAGAAATGGCGAAAGAGAGGGAAAAGAAAGAAGGAGGAGGGAAAACAAGAAGGAGGTGAAAATAATGGAAGAAATGGCGAAAGATGGAAAAGAAAGAAGGAGGAGGAAAAACAAGAAGGAGGTGAAAATAATGTAAGAAATGGTGAAAGAGAGGGAAAAGAAAGAAGGAGGAGGGAAAACAAGAAGGATGTGAAAAAAAAGGAAGAAATGGTGAAAGAGAGGGAAAAGAAAGAAGGAGGGGGGAAAACAAGAAGGATGTGAAAAAAAGGAAGAAATGGTGAAAGAGAGGGAAAAGAAAGAAGGAGGAGAGAAAACAAGAAGGAGGTGAAAATAATGGAAGAAATGGTGAAAGAGAGGGAAAAGAAAGAAGGAGGAGGGAAAACAAGAAGGAGGTGAAAATAATGGCAGAAATGGCGAAAGAGAGGGAAAAGAAAGAAGGAGGAGGGAAAACAAGAAGTAGGTGAAAATAAAGGAAGAAATGGCGAAAGAGAGGGAAAAGAAAGAAGGAGGAGAGAAACAAGAAGGAGGTGAAAATAATGGAAGAAATGGCGAAAGATGGAAAAGAAAGAAGGAGGAGGAAAAACAAGAAGGAGGTGAAAATAATGGAAGAAATGGCGAAAGAGAGGGAAAAGAAAGAAGGAGGAGGGAAAACAAGAAGTAGGTGAAAATAATGGAAGAAATGGCGAAAGAGAGGGAAAAGAAACAAGGAGGAGGGAAAACAAAAAGGAGGTGAAAATAATGGAAGAAATAGCGAAAGAGAGGGAAAAGAAAGAAGGAGGAGGGAAAACAAGAAGTAGGTGAAAATAATGGAAGAAATTGCGAAAGAGAGGGAAAAGAAAGAAGAGGAGAGAAAACAAGAAGGAGGTGAAAATAATGGAAGAAATGGCGAAATAGGGAAAAGAAAGAAGGAGGAGGGAAAACAAGAAGGAGGTGAAAATAATGGAAGAAATGGCGAAAGAGAGGAAAAGAAAGAAGTAGGAGGGAAAACAAGAAGGAGGTGAAAATAATGGAAGAAATGGCGAAAGATGGAAAAGAAAGAAGGAGGAGGAAAAACAAGAAGGAGGTGAAAATAATGAAAGAAATGGCGAAAGAGAGGGAAAAGAAAGAAGGAGGAGGGAAAACAAGAAGTAGGTGAAAATAATGGAAGAAATGGCGAAAGAGAGGGAAAAGAAAGAAGGAGGAGGGAAAACAAGAAGGAGGTGAAAATAATGGAAGAAATGGTGAAAGAGAGGGAAAAGAAAGAAGGAGGAGGGAAAACAAGAAGGGGGTGAAAATAATGGAAGAAATGGCGAAAGATGGAAAAGAAAGAAGGAGGAGGAAAAACAAGAAGGAGGTGAAAATAATGGAAGAAATGGCGAAAGAGAGGGAAAAGAATGAAGGAGGAGGGAAAACAAGAAGGAGGTGAAATAATGGAAGAAATGGCGAAAGATGGAAAAGAAAGAAGGAGGAGGAAAAACAAGAAGGATGTGAAAAAAAGGAAGAAATGGTGAAAGAGAGGGAAAAGAAAGAAGGAGGAGGGAAAACAAGAAGGATGTGAAAAAAAGGAAGAAATGGTGAAAGAGAGGGAAAAGAAAGAAGGAGGAGGGAAAACAAGAAGTAGGTGAAAATAATGGAAGAAATGGTGAAAGGGAAAAGAAAGAAGGAGGAGGGAAAACAAGAAGGAGGTGAAAATAATGGAAGAAATGGTGAAAGAGAGGGAAAAGAAAGAAGGAGGAGGGAAAACAGAAGGAGGTGAAAATAATGGAAGAAAGGGCGAAAGATGGAAAAGAAAGAAGGAGGAGGAAAAACAAGAAGGAGGTGAAAATAATGGAAGAAATGGCGAAAGAGAGGGAAAAGAAAGAAGGAGGAGGAAAAACAAGAAGGAGGTGAAAATAATGGAAGAAATGGCGAAAGATGGAAAAGAAAGAAGGAGGAGGAAAAACAAGAAGGATGTGAAAAAAAGGAAGAAATGGTGAAAGAGAGGGAAAAGAAAGAAGGAGGAGGGAAAACAAGAAGGATGTGAAAAAAAGGAAGAAATGGTGAAAGAGAGGGAAAAGAAAGAAGGAGGAGAGAAAACAAGAAGGAGGTGAAAATAATGGGGAAGAAATGGCGAAAGAGAGGGAAAAGAAAGAAGGAGGAGGGAAAACAAGAAGGAGGTGAAAATAATGGCAGAAATGGCGAAAGAGAGGGAAAAGAAAGAAGGAGGAGGGAAAACAAGAAGTAGGTGAAAATAAAGGAAAAAATGGCGAAAGAGAGGGAAAAGAAAGAAGGAGGAGAGAAACAAGAAGGAGGTGAAAATAATGGAAGAAATGGCGAAAGATGGAAAAGAAAGAAGGAGGAGGAAAAACAAGAAGGAGGTGAAAATAATGGAAGAAATGGCGAAAGAGAGGGAAAAGAAAGAAGGAGGAGGGAAAACAAGAAGTAGGTGAAAATAATGGAAGAAATGGCGAAAGAGAGGGAAAAGAAACAAGGAGGAGTGAAAACAAAAAGGAGGTGAAAATAATGGAAGAAATAGCGAAAGAGAGGGAAAAGAAAGAAGGAGGAGGAAAACAAGAAGTAGGTGAAAATAATGGAAGAAATTGCGAAAGAGAGGGAAAAGAAAGAAGGAGGAGAGAAAACAAGAAGGAGGTGAAAATAATGGAAGAAATGGCGAAATAGGGAAAAGAAAGAAGGAGGAGGGAAAACAAGAAGGAGGTGAAAATAATGGAAGAAATGGCGAAAGAGAGGGAAAAGAAAGAAGGAGGAGGGAAAACAAGAAGGAGGTGAAAATAATGGAAGAAATGGCGAAAGATGGAAAAGAAAGAAGGAGGAGGAAAAACAAGAAGGAGGTGAAAATAATGGAAGAAATGGCGAAAGAGAGGGAAAAGAAAGAAGGAGGAGGGAAAACAAGAAGTAGGTGAAAATAATGGAAGAAATGGCGAAAGAGAGGGAAAAGAAAGAAGGAGGAGGGAAAACAAGAAGGAGGTGAAAATAATGGAAGAAATGGTGAAAGAGAGGGAAAAGAAAGAAGGAGGAGGGAAAACAAGAAGGAGGTGAAAATAATGGAAGAAATGGCGAAAGATGGAAAAGAAAGAAGGAGGAGGAAAAACAAGAAGGAGGTGAAAATAATGGAAGAAATGGCGAAAGAGAGGGAAAAGAAAGAAGGAGGAGGGAAAACAAGAAATAGGTGAAAATAATGGAAGAAATGGCGAAAGAGAGGGAAAAGAAACAAGGAGGAGGGAAAACAAAAAGGAGGTGAAAATAATGGAAGAAATAGCGAAAGAGAGGGAAAAGAAAGAAGGAGGAGGGAAAACAAGAAGTAGGTGAAAATAATGGAAGAAATTGCGAAAGAGAGGGAAAAGAAAGAAGGAGGAGAGAAAACAAGAAGGAGGTGAAAATAATGGAAGAAATGGCGAAATAGGGAAAAGAAAGAAGGAGGAGGGAAAACAAGAAGGAGGTGAAAATAATGGAAGAAATGGCGAAAGAGAGGGAAAAGAAAGAAGGAGGAGGGAAAACAAGAAGGAGGTGAAAATAATGGAAGAAATGGCGAAAGATGGAAAAGAAAGAAGGAGGAGGAAAAACAAGAAGAAGGTGAAAATAATGGAAGAAATGGCGAAAGAGAGGGAAAAGAAAGAAGGAGGAGGGAAAACAAGAAGTAGGTGAAAATAATGGAAGAAATGGCGAAAGAGAGGGAAAAGAAAGAAGGAGGAGGGAAAACAAGAAGGAGGTGAAAATAATGGAAGAAATTGTGAAAGAGAGGGAAAAGAAAGAAGGAGGAGGGAAAACAAGAAGGAGGTGAAAATAATGGAAGAAATGGCGAAAGATGGAAAAGAAAGAAGGAGGAGGAAAAACAAGAAGGAGGTGAAAATAATGGAAGAAATGGCGAAAGAGAGGGAAAAGAATGAAGGAGGAGGGAAAACAAGAAGGAGGTGAAAATAATGGAAAAAATGGCGAAAGATGGAAAAGAAAGAAGGAGGAGGAAAAACAAGAAGGATGTGAAAAAAAGGAAGAAATGGTGAAAGAGAGGGAAAAGAAAGAAGGAGGAGGGAAAACAAGAAGGATGTGAAAAAAAGGAAGAAATGGTGAAAGAGAGGGAAAAGAAAGAAGGAGGAGGGAAAACAAGAAGTAGGTGAAAATAATGGAAGAAATGGTGAAAGGGAAAAGAAAGAAGGAGGAGGGAAAACAAGAAGGAGGTGAAAATAATGGAAGAAATGGTGAAAGAGAGGGAAAAGAAAGAAGGAGGAGGGAAAACAAGAAGGAGGTGAAAATAATGGAAGAAAGGGCGAAAGATGGAAAAGAAGAAGGAGGAGGAAAAACAAGAAGGAGGTGAAAATAATGGAAGAAATGGCGAAAGAGAGGGAAAAGATAGAAGGAGGAGGGAAAACAAGAAGGAGGTGAAAATAATGGAAGAAATGGCGAAAGATGGAAAAGAAAGAAGGAGGAGGAAAAACAAGAAGGATGTGAAAAAAAGGAAGAAATGGTGAAAGAGAGGGAAAAGAAAGAAGGAGGAGGGAAAACAAGAAGGATGTGAAAAAAAGGAAGAAATGGTGAAAGAGAGGGAAAAGAAAGAAGGAGGAGAGAAAACAAGAAGGAGGTGAAAATAATGGAAGAAATGGTGAAAGAGAGGGAAAAGAAAGAAGGAGGAGGGAAAACAAGAAGGAGGTGAAAATAATGGCAGAAATGGCGAAAGAGAGGGAAAAGAAAGAAGGAGGAGGGAAAACAAGAAGTAGGTGAAAATAAAGGAAAAAATGGCGAAAGAGAGGGAAAAGAAAGAAGGAGGAGAGAAAAAAGAAGGAGGTGAAAATAATGGAAGAAATGGCGAAAGATGGAAAAGAAAGAAGGAGGAGGAAAAACAAGAAGGAGGTGAAAATAATGGAAGAAATGGCGAAAGAGAGGGAAAAGAAAGAAGGAGGAGGGAAAACAAGAAGTAGGTGAAAATAATGGAAGAAATGGCGAAAGAGAGGGAAAAGAAACAAGGAGGAGGGAAAACAAAAAGGAGGTGAAAATAATGGAAGAAATAGCGAAAGAGAGGGAAAAGAAAGAAGGAGGAGGGAAAACAAGAAGTAGGTGAAAATAATGGAAGAAATTGCGAAAGAGAGGGAAAAGAAAGAAGGAGGAGAGAAAACAAGAAGGAGGTGAAAATAATGGAAGAAATGGCGAAATAGGGAAAAGAAAGAAGGAGGAGGGAAAACAAGAAGGAGGTGAAAATAATGGAAGAAATGGCGAAAGAGAGGGAAAAGAAAGAAGGAGGAGGGAAAACAAGAAGGAGGTGAAAATAATGGAAGAAATGGCGAAAGATGGAAAAGAAAGAAGGAGGAGGAAAAACAAGAAGGAGGTGAAAATAATGGAAGAAATGGCGAAAGAGAGGGAAAAGAAAGAAGGAGGAGGGAAAACAAGAATTAGGTGAAAATAATGGAAGAAATGGCGAAAGAGAGGGAAAAGAAAGAAGGAGGAGGGAAAACAAGAAGGAGGTGAAAATAATGGAAGAAATGGTGAAAGAGAGGGAAAAGAAAGAAGGAGGAGGGAAAACAAGAAGTAGGTGAAAATAATGGAAGAAATGGCGAAAGATGGAAAAGAAAGAAGGAGGAGGAAAAACAAGAAGGAGGTGAAAATAATGGAAGAAATGGCGAAAGAGAGGGAAAAGAAAGAAGGAGGAGGGAAAACAAGAAGGAGGTGAAAATAATGGAAGAAATGGCGAAAGATGGAAAAGAAAGAAGGAGGAGGAAAAACAAGAAGGAGGTGAAAATAATGGAAGAAATGGTGAAAGAGAGGGAAAAGAAAGAAGGAGGAGGGAAAACAAGAAGGAGGTGAAAATAATGGAAGAAATGGCGAAAGATGGAAAAGAAAGAAGGAGGAGGTAAAACAAGAAGGAGGTGAAAATAATGGAAGAAATGGCGAAAGAGAGGGAAAAGAAAGAAGGAGGAGGGAAAACAAGAAGGAGGTGAAAATAATGGAAGAAATGGCGAAAGATGGAAAAGAAAGAAGGAGGAGGAAAAACAAGAAGGATGTGAAAAAAAGGAAGAAATGGTGAAAGAGAGGGAAAAGAAAGAAGGAGGAGGGAAAACAAGAAGGATGTGAAAAAAAGAAGAAATGGTGAAAGAGAGGGAAAAGAAAGAAGGAGGAGGGAAAACAAGAAGTAGGTGAAAATAATGGAAGAAATGGTGAAAGGGAAAAGAAAGAAGGAGGAGGGAAAACAAGAAGGAGGTGAAAATAATGGAAGAAATGGTGAAAGAGAGGGAAAAGAAAGAAGGAGGAGGGAAAACAAGAAGGAGGTGAAAATAATGGAAGAAATGGCGAAAGATGGAAAAGAAAGAAGGAGGAGGAAAAACAAGAAGGAGGTGAAAATAATGGAAGAAATGGCGAAAGAGAGGGAAAAGAAAGAAGGAGGAGGGAAAACAAGAAGGAGGTGAAAATAATGGAAGAAATGGCGAAAGATGGAAAAGAAAGAAGGAGGAGGAAAAACAAGAAGGATGTGAAAAAAAGGAAGAAATGGTGAAAGAGAGGGAAAAGAAAGAAGGAGGAGGAAAAACAAGAAGGATGTGAAAAAAAGGAAGAAATGGTGAAAGAGAGGGAAAAGAAAGAAGGAGGAGGGAAAACAAGAAGGATGTGAAAAAAAGGAAGAATGGTGAAAGAGAGGGAAAAGAAAGAAGGAGGAGGGAAAACAAGAAGTAGGTGAAAATAATGGAAGAAATGGTGAAAGAGAGGGAAAAGAAAGAAGGAGGAGGGAAAACAAGAAGGAGGTGAAAATAATGGAAGAAATGGCAAAAGATGGAAAAGAAAGAAGGAGGAGGAAAAACAAGAAGGAGGTGAAAATAATGGAAGAAATGGCGAAAGAGAGGGAAAAGAAAGAAGGAGGAGGGAAAACAAGAAGTAGGTGAAAATAATGGAAGAAATGGCGAAAGATGGAAAAGAAAGAAGGAGGAGGAAAAACAAGAAGGAGGTGAAAATAATGGAAGAAATGGCGAAAGAGAGGGAAAAGAAAGAAGGAGGAGAGAAAACAAAAAGGAGGTGAAAATAATGGAAGAAATGGCGAAAGATAGGGAAAAGAAAGAAGGAGGAGGGAAAACAAGAAGGAGGTGAAAATAATGGAAGAAATGGCGAAAGAGAGGGAAAAGAAAGAAGGAGGAGGGAAAACAAGAAGGAGGTGAAAATAAAGGAAGAAATGGCGAAAGAGAGGGAAAAGAAAGAAGGAGGAGAGAAAACAAGAAGGAGGTGAAAATAATGGAAGAAATGGCGAAAGAGAGGGAAAAGAAAGAAAAGGACGAAAAACAAGAAGTAGGTGAAAATAAAGGAAGAAATGGTGAAAGAGAGGGAAAAGAAAGAAGGAGGAGGGAAAACAAGAAGGAGGTGAAAATAATGGCAGAAATGGCGAAAGAGAGGGAAAAGAAAGAAGGAGGAGGGAAAACAAGAAGTAGGTGAAAATAAAGGAAAAAATGGCGAAAGAGAGGGAAAAGAAAGAAGGAGGAGAGAAACAAGAAGGATGTGAAAAAAAGGAAGAAATGGTGAAAGAGAGGGAAAAGAAGGAAGGAGGAGGGAAAACAAGAAGGATGTGAAAAAAAGGAAGAAATGGTGAAAGAGAGGGAAAAGAAAGAAGGCGGAGAGAAAACAAGAAGGAGGTGAAAATAATGGAAGAAATGGTGAAAGAGAGGGAAAAGAAAGAAGGAGGAGGGAAAACAAGAAGGAGGTGAAAATAATGGCAGAAATGGCGAAAGAGAGGGAAAAGAAAGAAGGAGGAGGGAAAACAAGAAGTAGGTGAAAATAAAGGAAAAAATGGCGAAAGAGAGGGAAAAGAAAGAAGGAGGAGAGAAACAAGAAGGAGGTGAAAATAATGGAAGAAATGGCGAAAGAGAGGGAAAAGAAAGAAGGAGGAGGAAAAACAAGAAGGAGGTGAAAATAATGGAAGAAATGGCGAAAGAGAGGGAAAAGAAAGAAGGAGGAGGGAAAACAAGAAGGAGGTGAAAATAATGGAAGAAATGGCGAAAGATGGAAAAGAAAGAAGGAGGAGGAAAAACAAGAAGGAGGTGAAAATAATGGAAGAAATGGCGAAAGAGAGGGAAAAGAAAGAAGGAGGAGAGAAAACAAAAAGGAGGTGAAAATAATGGAAGAAATGGCGAAAGATAGGGAAAAGAAAGAAGGAGGAGGGAAAACAAGAAGGAGGTGAAAATAATGGAAGAAATGGCGAAAGATAGGGAAAAGAAAGAAGGAGGAGGGAAAACAAGAAGGAGGTGAAAATAAAGGAAGAAATGGCGAAAGAGAGGGAAAAGAAAGAAGGAGGAGAGAAAACAAGAAGGAGGTGAAAATAATGGAAGAAATGGCGAAAGAGAGGGAAAAGAAAGAAAAGGACGAAAAACAAGAAGTAGGTGAAAATAAAGGAAGAAATGGTGAAAGAGAGGGAAAAGAAAGAAGGAGGAGGGAAAACAAGAAGGAGGTGAAAATAATGGCAGAAATGGCGAAAGAGAGGGAAAAGAAAGAAGGAGGAGGGAAAACAAGAAGTAGGTGAAAATAAAGGAAAAAATGGCGAAAGAGAGGGAAAAGAAAGAAGGAGGAGAGAAACAAGAAGGATGTGAAAAAAAGGAAGAAATGGTGAAAGAGAGGGAAAAGAAGGAAGGAGGAGGGAAAACAAGAAGGATGTGAAAAAAAGGAAGAAATGGTGAAAGAGAGGGAAAAGAAAGAAGGAGGAGAGAAAACAAGAAGGAGGTGAAAATAATGGAAGAAATGGTGAAAGAGAGGGAAAAGAAAGAAGGAGGAGGGAAAACAAGAAGGAGGTGAAAATAATGGCAGAAATGGCGAAAGAGAGGGAAAAGAAAGAAGGAGGAGGGAAAACAAGAAGTAGGTGAAAATAAAGGAAAAAATGGCGAAAGAGAGGGAAAAGAAAGAAGGAGGAGAGAAACAAGAAGGAGGTGAAAATAATGGAAGAAATGGCGAAAGATGGAAAAGAAAGAAGGAGGAGGAAAAACAAGAAGGAGGTGAAAATAATGGAAGAAATGGCGAAAGAGAGGGAAAAGAAAGAAGGAGGAGGGAAAACAAGAAGTAGGTGAAAATAATGGAAGAAATGGCGAAAGAGAGGGAAAAGAAACAAGGAGGAGGGAAAACAAAAAGGAGGTGAAAATAATGGAAGAAATAGCGAAAGAGAGGGAAAAGAAAGAAGGAGGAGGGAAAACAAGAAGTAGGTGAAAATAATGGAAGAAATTGCGAAAGAGAGGGAAAAGAAAGAAGGAGGAGAGAAAACAAGAAGGAGGTGAAAATAATGGAAGAAATGGCGAAATAGGGAAAAGAAAGAAGGAGGAGGGAAAACAAGAAGGAGGTGAAAATAATGGAAGAAATGGCGAAAGAGAGGGAAAAGAAAGAAGGAGGAGGGAAAACAAGAAGGAGGTGAAAATAATGGAAGAAATGGCGAAAGATGGAAAAGAAAGAAGGAGGAGGAAAAACAAGAAGGAGGTGAAAATAATGGAAGAAATGGCGAAAGAGAGGGAAAAGAAAGAAGGAGGAGGGAAAACAAGAAGTAGGTGAAAATAATGGAAGAAATGGCGAAAGAGAGGGAAAAGAAAGAAGGAGGAGGGAAAACAAGAAGCAGGTGAAAATAATGGAAGAAATGGTGAAAGAGAGGGAAAAGAAAGAAGGAGGAGGGAAAACAAGAAGGAGGTGAAAATAATGGAAGAAATGGCGAAAGATGGAAAAGAAAGAAGGAGGAGGAAAAACAAGAAGGAGGTGAAAATAATGGAAGAAATGGCGAAAGAGAGGGAAAAGAAAGAAGGAGGAGGGAAAACAAGAAGGAGGTGAAAATAATGGAAGAAATGGCGAAAGATGGAAAAGAAAGAAGGAGGAGGAAAAACAAGAAGGAGGTGAAAATAATGGAAGAAATGGTGAAAGAGAGGGAAAAGAAAGAAGGAGGAGGGAAAACAAGAAGGAGGTGAAAATAATGGAAGAAATGGCGAAAGATGGAAAAGAAAGAAGGAGGAGGTAAAACAAGAAGGAGGTGAAAATAATGGAAGAAATGGCGAAAGAGAGGGAAAAGAAAGAAGGAGGAGGGAAAACAAGAAGGAGGTGAAAATAATGGAAGAAATGGCGAAAGATGGAAAAGAAAGAAGGAGGAGGAAAAACAAGAAGGATGTGAAAAAAAGGAAGAAATGGTGAAAGAGAGGGAAAAGAAAGAAGGAGGAGGGAAAACAAGAAGGATGTGAAAAAAAGAAGAAATGGTGAAAGAGAGGGAAAAGAAAGAAGGAGGAGGGAAAACAAGAAGTAGGTGAAAATAATGGAAGAAATGGTGAAAGGGAAAAGAAAGAAAGAGGAGGGAAAACAAGAAGGAGGTGAAAATAATGGAAGAAATGGTGAAAGAGAGGGAAAAGAAAGAAGGAGGAGGGGAAAACAAGAAGGAGGTGAAAATAATGGAAGAAATGGCGAAAGATGGAAAAGAAAGAAGGAGGAGGAAAAACAAGAAGGAGGTGAAAATAATGGAAGAAATGGCGAAAGAGAGGGAAAAGAAAGAAGGAGGAGGGAAAACAAGAAGGAGGTGAAAATAATGGAAGAAATGGCGAAAGATGGAAAAGAAAGAAGGAGGAGGAAAAACAAGAAGGATGTGAAAAAAAGGAAGAAATGGTGAAAGAGAGGGAAAAGAAAGAAGGAGGAGGAAAAACAAGAAGGATGTGAAAAAAAGGAAGAAATGGTGAAAGAGAGGGAAAAGAAAGAAGGAGGAGGGAAAACAAGAAGGATGTGAAAAAAAGGAAGAAATGGTGAAAGAGAGGGAAAAGAAAGAAGGAGGAGGGAAAACAAGAAGTAGGTGAAAATAATGGAAGAAATGGTGAAAGAGAGGGAAAAGAAAGAAGGAGGAGGGAAAACAAGAAGGAGGTGAAAATAATGGAAGAAATGGCAAAAGATGGAAAAGAAAGAAGGAGGAGGAAAAACAAGAAGGAGGTGAAAATAATGGAAGAAATGGCGAAAGAGAGGGAAAAGAAAGAAGGAGGAGGGAAAACAAGAAAGAGGTGAAAATAATGGAAGAAATGGCGAAAGATGGAAAAGAAAGAAGGAGGAGGAAAAACAAGAAGGAGGTGAAAATAATGGAAGAAATGGCGAAAGAGAGGGAAAAGAAAGAAGGAGGAGAGAAAACAAAAAGGAGGTGAAAATAATGGAAGAAATGGCGAAAGATAGGGAAAAGAAAGAAGGAGGAGGGAAAACAAGAAGGAGGTGAAAATAATGGAAGAAATGGCGAAAGAGAGGGAAAAGAAAGAAGGAGGAGGGAAAACAAGAAGGAGGTGAAAATAAAGGAAGAAATGGCGAAAGAGAGGGAAAAGAAAGAAGGAGGAGAGAAAACAAGAAGGAGGTGAAAATAATGGAAGAAATGGCGAAAGAGAGGGAAAAGAAAGAAAAGGACGAAAAACAAGAAGTAGGTGAAAATAAAGGAAGAAATGGTGAAAGAGAGGGAAAAGAAAGAAGGAGGAGGGAAAACAAGAAGGAGGTGAAAATAATGGAAGAAATGGCGAAAGAGAGGGAAAAGAAAGAAGGAGGAGGGAAAACAAGAAGGAGGTGAAAATAATGGAAGAAATGGTGAAATAGAGGGAAAAGAAAGAAGGAGGAGGGAAAACAAGAAGGAGGTGAAAATAATGGAAGAAATGGCGAAAGAGAGGGAAAAGAAAGAAGGAGGAGCGAAAACAAGAAGGAGGTGAAAATAATGGAAGAAATGGCGAAAGAGAGGGAAAAGAAAGAAGGAGGAGGGAAAAGAAAGAAGGAGGTGAAAATAATGGAAGAAATGGCGAAAGAGAGGGAAAAGAAAGAAGGAGGAGGGAAAACAAGAAGGAGGTGAAAATAATGGAAGAAATGGCGAAACAGAGGGAAAAGAAAGAAGGAGGAGGGAAAACAAGAAGGATGTGAAAATAATGGAAGAAATGGTGAAATAGAGGGAAAAGAAAGAAGGAGGAGGGAAAACAAGAAGGAGGTGAAAATAATGGAAGAAATGGCGAAAGAGAGGGAAAAGAAAGAAGGAGGAGGGAAAACAAGAAGGAGGTGAAAATAATGGAAGAAATGGCGAAAGATGGAAAAGAAAGAAGGAGGAGGAAAAACAAGAAGGAGGTGAAAATAATGGAAGAAATGGCGAAAGAGAGGGAAAAGAAAGAAGGAGGAGGGAAAACAAGAAGTAGGTGAAAATAATGGAAGAAATGGCGAAAGAGAGGGAAAAGAAACAAGGAGGAGGGAAAACAAAAAGGAGGTGAAAATAATGGAAGAAATGGCGAAAGAGAGGGAAAAGAAAGAAGGAGGAGGGAAAACAAGAAGGAGGTGAAAATAATGGAAGAAATGGTGAAAGAGAGGGAAAAGAAAGAAGGAGGAGAGAAAACAAGAAGGAGGTGAAAATAATGGAAGAAATGGCGAAAGATAGGGAAAAGAAAGAAGGAGGAGGGAAAACAAGAAGGAGGTGAAAATAATGGAAGAAATGGCGAAAGAGAGGGAAAAGAAAGAAGGAGGAGAGAAAACAAGAAGGATGTGAAAATAATGGAAGAAATGGCGAAAGATAGGGAAAAGAAAGAAGGAGGAGGGAAAACATGATGGAGGTGAAAATAAAGGAAGAAATGGCGAAAGAGAGGGAAAAGAAAGAAGGAGGAGAGAAAACAAGAAGGATGTGAAAATAATGGAAGAAATGGCGAAAGAGAGGGAAAAGAAAGAAAAGGACGAAAAACAAGAAGTAGGTGAAAATAAAGGAAGAAATGGTGAAAGAGAGGGAAAAGAAAGAAGGATGAGGGAAAACAAGAAGGAGGTGAAAATAATGGAAGAAATGGTGAAAGAGAGGGAAAAGAAAGGAGGAGACGACAAAAAAGGAGTGAAAATATTGGAAGAAATGGCGAAAGAGAGGGAAAAGAAAGAAGGAGGAGGGAAAAGAAAGAAGGAGGTGAAAATAATGGAAGAAATGGCGAAAGAGAGGGAAAAGAAAGAAGGAGGAGGGAAAACAAGAAGGAGGTGAAAATAATGGAAGAAATGGCGAAACAGAGGGAAAAGAAAGAAGGAGGAGGGAAAACAAGAACGATATGAAAATAATGGAAGAAATGGTGAAATAGACGGAAAAGAAAGAAGGAGGAGGGAAAACAAGAAGGAGGTGAAAATAATGGAAGAAATGGCGAAAGAGAGGGAAAAGAAAGATGGAGGAGGGAAAACAAGAAGGAGGTGAAAATAATGGAAGAAATGGCGAAAGATGGAAAAGAAAGAAGGAGGAGGAAAAACAAGAAGGAGGTGAAAATAATGGAAGAAATGGCGAAAGAGAGGGAAAAGAAACAAGGAGGAGGGAAAACAAAAAGGAGGTGAAAATAATGGAAGAAATAGCGAAAGAGAGGGAAAAGAAAGAAGGAGGAGGGAAAACAAGAAGGAGGTGAAAATAATGGAAGAAATGGCGAAAGAGAGGGAAAAGAAAGAAGGAGGAGGGAAAACAAGAAGGAGGTGAAAATAATGGAAGAAATGGTGAAATAGAGGGAAAAGAAAGAAGGAGGAGGGAAAACAAGAAGGAGGTGAAAATAATGGAAGAAATGGCGAAAGAGAGGGAAAAGAAAGAAGGAGGAGCGAAAACAAGAAGGAGGTGAAAATAATGGAAGAAATGGCGAAAGAGAGGGAAAAGAAAGAAGGAGGAGGGAAAAGAAAGAAGGCGGTGAAAATAATGGAAGAAATGGCGAAAGAGAGGGAAAAGAAAGAAAGAGGAGGGAAAACAAGAAGGAGGTGAAAATAATGGAAGAAATGGCGAAAGAGAGGGAAAAGAAAGAAGGAGGAGGGAAAACAAGAAGGAGGTGAAAATAATGGAAGAAATGGTGAAATAGAGGGAAAAGAAAGAAGGAGGAGGGAAAACAAGAAGGAGGTGAAAATAATGGAAGAAATGGCGAAACAGAGGGAAAAGAAAGAAGGAGGAGGGAAAACAAGAAGGATGTGAAAATAATGGAAGAAATGGTGAAATAGAGGGAAAAGAAAGAAGGAGGAGGGAAAACAAGAAGGAGGTGAAAATAATGGAAGAAATGGCGAAAGAGAGGGAAAAGAAAGAAGGAGGAGGGAAAACAAGAAGGAGGTGAAAATAATGGAAGAAATGGCGAAAGATGGAAAAGAAAGAAGGAGGAGGAAAAACAAGAAGGAGGTGAAAATAATGGAAGAAATGGCGAAAGAGAGGGAAAAGAAAGAAGGAGGAGGGAAAACAAGAAGTAGGTGAAAATAATGGAAGAAATGGCGAAAGAGAGGGAAAAGAAACAAGGAGGAGGGAAAACAAAAAGGAGGTGAAAATAATGGAAGAAATAGCGAAAGAGAGGGAAAAGAAAGATGGAGGAGGGAAAACAAGAAGGAGGTGAAAATAATGGAAGAAATGGCGAAAGAGAGGGAAAAGAAAGAAGGAGGAGGCAAAACAAGAAGGAGGTGAAAATAATGGAAGAAATGGTGAAATAGAGGGAAAAGAAAGAAGGAGGAGGGAAAACAAGAAGGAGGTGAAAATAATGGAAGAAATGGCGAAAGAGAGGGAAAAGAAAGAAGGAGGAGCGAAAACAAGAAGGAGGTGAAAATAATGGAAGAAATGGCGAAAGAGAGGGAAAAGAAAGAAGGAGGAGGGAAAAGAAAGAAGGAGGTGAAAATAATGGAAGAAATGGCGAAAGAGAGGGAAAAGAAAGAAGGAGGAGGGAAAACAAGAAGGAGGTGAAAATAATGGAAGAAATGGCGAAACAGAGGGAAAAGAATGAAGGAGGAGGGAAAACAAGAATGATGTGAAAATAATGGAAGAAATGGTGAAATAGAGGGAAAAGAAAGAAGGAGGAGGGAAAACAAGAAGGAGGTGAAAATAATGGAAGAAATGGTGAAAGAGAGGGAAAAGAAAGAAGGAGGAGGGAAAACAAGAAGGAGGTGAAAATAATGGAAGAAATGGCGAAAGAGAGGGAAAAGAAAGAAGGAGGAGGGAAAACAAGAAGGAGGTGAAAATAATGGAAGAAATGGTGAAAGAGAGGGAAAAGAAAGAAGGAGGAGAGAAAACAAGAAGGAGGTGAAAATAATGGAAGAAATGGCGAAAGATAGGGAAAAGAAAGAAGGAGGAGGGAAAACAAGAAGGAGGTGAAAATAATGGAAGAAATGGCGAAAGAGAGGGAAAAGAAAGAAGGAGGAGAGAAAACAAGAAGGATGTGAAAATAATGGAAGAAATGGCGAAAGATAGGGAAAAGAAAGAAGGAGGAGGGAAAACATGATGGAGGTGAAAATAAAGGAAGAAATGGCGAAAGAGAGGGAAAAGAAAGAAGGAGGAGAGAAAACAAGAAGGATGTGAAAATAATGGAAGAAATGGCGAAAGAGAGGGAAAAGAAAGAAAAGGACGAAAAACAAGAAGTAGGTGAAAATAAAGGAAGAAATGGTGAAAGAGAGGGAAAAGAAAGAAGGAGGAGGAAAAACAAGAAGGAGGTGAAAATAATGGAAGAAATGGCGAAAGAGAGGGAAAAGAAAGAAGGAGGAGGGAAAACAAGAAGGAGGTGAAAATAATGGAAGAAATGGTGAAATAGAGGGAAAAGAAAGAAGGAGGAGGGAAAAAAAGAAGGAGGTGAAAATAATGGAAGAAATGGCGAAAGAGAGGGGAAAGAAAGAAGGAGGAGCGAAAACAAGAAGGAGGTGAAAATAATGGAAGAAATGGCGAAAGAGAGGGAAAAGAAAGAAGGAGGAGGGAAAAGAAAGAAGGAGGTGAAAATAATGGAAGAAATGGCGAAAGAGAGGGAAAAGAAAGAAGGAGGAGGGAAAACAAGAAGGAGGTGAAAATAATGGAAGAAATGGCGAAACAGAGGGAAAAGAAAGAAGGAGGAGGGAAAACAAGAAGGATGTGAAAATAATGGAAGAAATGGTGAAATAGAGGGAAAAGAAAGAAGGAGGAGGAAAAACAAGAAGGAGGTGAAAATAATGGAAGAAATGGCGAAAGAGAGGGAAATGAAAGAAGGAGGAGGGAAAACAAGAAGGAGGTGAAAATAATGGAAGAAATGGCGAAAGATGGAAAAGAAAGAAGGAGGAGGAAAAACAAGAAGGAGGTGAAAATAATGGAAGAAATGGCGAAAGAGAGAGAAAAGAAAGAAGGAGGAGGGAAAACAAGAAGTAGGTGAAAATAATGGAAGAAATGGCGAAAGAGAGGGAAAAGAAACAAGGAGGAGGGAAAACAAAAAGGAGGTGAAAATAATGGAAGAAATAGCGAAAGAGAGGGAAAAGAAAGAAGGAGGAGGGAAAACAAGAAGTAGGTGAAAATAATGGAAGAAATTGCGAAAGAGAGGGAAAAGAAAGAAGGAGGAGGAAAAACAAGAAGGAGGTGAAAATAATGGAAGAAATGGTGAAAGAGAGGGAAAAGAAAGAAGGAGGAGAGAAAACAAGAAGGAGGTGAAAATAATGGAAGAAATGGTGAAAGAGAGGGAAAAGAAAGAAGGAGGAGGGAAAACAAGAAGGAGGTGAAAATAATGGAAGAAATGGCGAAAGAGAGGGAAAAGAAAGAAGGAGGAGGGAAAACAAGAAGGAGGTGAAAATAATGGAAGAAATGGCGAAAGAGAGGGAAAAGAAAGAAGGAGGAGGGAAAAAAAGAAGGAGGTGAAAATAATGGAAGAAATGGCGAAAGAGAGGGAAAAGAAAGAATGAGGAGGGAAAACAAGAAGGAGGTGAAAATAATGGAAGAAATGGCGAAAGAGAGGGAAAAGAAAGAAGGAGGAGGGAAAACAAGAACGAGGTGAAAATAATGGAAGAAATGGCGAAAGATAGGGAAAAGAAAGAAGGAGGAGGGAAAACAAGAAGGAGGTGAAAATAAAGGAAGAAATGGTGAAAGATAGGGAAAAGAAAGAAGGAGGAGGGAAAACAAGAAGGAGGTGAAAATAATGGAAGAAATGGCGAAAGAGAGGGAAAAGAAAGAAGGAGGAGGGAAAACAAGAAGGAGGTGAAAATAATGGAAGAAATGGTGAAATAGAGGGAAAAGAAAGAAGGAGGAGGGAAAACAAGAAGTAGGTGAAAATAATGGAAGAAATGGTGAAAGAGAGGGAAAAGAAAGAAGGAGGAGGGAAAACAAGAAGGAGGTGAAAATAATGGAAGAAATGGCGAAAGAGAGGGAAAAGAAAGAAGGAGGAGGGAAAACAAGAAGGAGGTGAAAATAATGGAAGAAATGGCGAAAGAGAGGGAAAAGAAAGAAGGAGGAGGGAAAACAAGAAGGAGGTGAAAATAATGGAAGAAATGGTGAAATAGAGGGAAAAGAAAGAAGGAGGAGGGAAAACAAGAAGGAGGTGAAAATAATGGAAGAAATTGTGAAAGAGAGGGAAAAGAAAGAAGGAGGAGGGAAAACAAGAAGGAGGTGAAAATAATGGAAGAAATGGTGAAAGACAGGGAAAAGAAAGAAGGAGGAGGGAAAACAAGAAGTAGGTGAAAATAAAGGAAGAAATGGCGAAAGAGAGGGAAAAGAAAGAAGGAGGAGAGAAACAAGAAGGAGGTGAAAATAATGGAAGAAATGGAGAAAGAGAGGGAAAAGAAAGAAGGAGGAGGGAAAACAAGAAGGAGGTGAAAATAATGGAAGAAATGGCGAAAGAGAGGGAAAAGAAAGAAGGAGGAGGGAAAACAAGAAGGAGGTGAAAATAATGGAAGAAATGGCGAAAGAGAGGGAAAAGAAAGAAGGAGGAGGGAAAACAAGAAGGAGGTGAAAATAATGGAAGAAATGGTGAAAGAGAGGGAAAAGAAAGAAGGAGGAGAGAAAACAAGAAGGAGGTGAAAATAATGGAAGAAATGGTGAAAGATAGGGAAAAGAAAGAAGGAGGAGGGAAAACAAGAAGGAGGTGAAAATAATGGAAGAAATGGTGAAAGAGAGGGAAAAGAAAGAAGGAGGAGAGAAAACAAGAAGGAGGTGAAAATAATGGAAGAAATGGCGAAAGAGAGGGAAAAGAAAGAAGGAGGAGGGAAAACAAGAAGGAGGTGAAAATAATGGAAGAAATGGTGAAAGAGAGGGAAAAGAAAGAAGGAGGAGGGAAAACAAGAAGGAGGTGAAAATAATGGAAGAAATGGCGAAAGAGAGGGAAAAGAAAGAAGGAGGAGGGAAAACAAGAAGGAGGTGAAAATAATGGAAGAAATGGCGAAAGAGAGGGAAAAGAAAGAAGGAGGAGGGAAAACAAGAAGGAGGTGAAAATAATGGAAGAAATGGCGAAAGAGAGGGAAAAGAAAGAAGGAGGAGAGAAAACAAGAAGGAGGTGAAAATAATGGAAGAAATGGCGAAAGATAGGGAAAAGAAAGAAGGAGGAGGGAAAACAAGAAGGAGGTGAAAATAATGGAAGAAATGGTGAAAGAGAGGGAAAAGAAAGAAGGAGGAGAGAAAACAAGAAGGAGGTGAAAATAATGGAAGAAATGGCGAAAGAGAGGGAAAAGAAAGAAGGAGGAGGGAAAACAAGAAGGAGGTGAAAATAATGGAAGAAATGGTGAAAGAGAGGGAAAAGAAAGAAGGAGGAGAGAAAACAAGAAGGAGGTGAAAATAATGGAAGAAATGGTGAAAGAGAGGGAAAAGAAAGAAGGAGGAGGGAAAACAAGAAGGAGGTGAAAATAATGGAAGAAATGGCGAAAGAGAGGGAAAAGAAAGAAGGAGGAGGGAAAACAAGAAGGAGGTGAAAATAATGGAAGAAATGGCGAAAGAGAGGGAAAAGAAAGAAGGAGGAGGGAAAAAAAGAAGGAGGTGAAAATAATGGAAGAAATGGCGAAAGAGAGGGAAAAGAAAGAAGGAGGAGGGAAAACAAGAAGGAGGTGAAAATAATGGAAGAAATGGTGAAAGAGAGGGAAAAGAAAGAAGGAGGAGGGAAAACAAGAAGGAGGTGAAAATAATGGAAGAAATGGTGAAAGAGAGGGAAAAGAAAGAAGGAGGAGGGAAAACAAGAAGGAGGTGAAAATAATGGAAGAAATGGCGAAAGAGAGGGAAAAGAAAGAAGGAGGAGGGAAAACAAGAAGGAGGTGAAAATAATGGAAGAAATGGCGAAAGAGAGGGAAAAGAAAGAAGGAGGAGGGAAAACAAGAAGGAGGTGAAAATAATGGAAGAAATGGCGAAAGAGAGGGAAAAGAAAGAAGGAGGAGAGAAAACAAGAAGGAGGTGAAAATAATGGAAGAAATGGCGAAAGATAGGGAAAAGAAAGAAGGAGGAGGGAAAACAAGAAGGAGGTGAAAATAATGGAAGAAATGGTGAAAGAGAGGGAAAAGAAAGAAGGAGGAGAGAAAACAAGAAGGAGGTGAAAGTAATGGAAGAAATGGCGAAAGAGAGGGAAAAGAAAGAAGGAGGAGGGAAAACAAGAAGGAGGTGAAAATAATGGAAGAAATGGTGAAAGAGAGGGAAAAGAAAGAAGGAGGAGACAAAACAAGAAGGAGGTGAAAATAATGGAAGAAATGGTGAAAGAGAGGGAAAAGAAAGAAGGAGGAGGGAAAACAAGAAGGAGGTGAAAATAATGGAAGAAATGGCGAAAGAGAGGGAAAAGAAAGAAGGAGGAGGGAAAACAAGAAGGAGGTGAAAATAATGGAAGAAATGGCGAAAGAGAGGGAAAAGAAAGAAGGAGGAGGGAAAAAAAGAAGGAGGTGAAAATAATGGAAGAAATGGCGAAAGAGAGGGAAAAGAAAGAAGGAGGAGGGAAAACAAGAAGGAGGTGAAAATAATGGAAGAAATGGCGAAAGAGAGGGAAAAGAAAGAAGGAGGAGGGAAAACAAGAAGGAGGTGAAAATAATGGAAGAAATGGCGAAAGATAGGGAAAAGAAAGAAGGAGGAGGGAAAACAAGAAGGAGGTGAAAATAAAGGAAGAAATGGTGAAAGATAGGGAAAAGAAAGAAGGAGGAGGGAAAACAAGAAGGAGGTGAAAATAATGGAAGAAATGGCGAAAGAGAGGGAAAAGAAAGAAGGAGGAGGGAAAACAAGAAGGAGGTGAAAATAATGGAAGAAATGGTGAAATAGAGGGAAAAGAAAGAAGGAGGAGGGAAAACAAGAAGTAGGTGAAAATAATGGAAGAAATGGTGAAAGAGAGGGAAAAGAAAGAAGGAGGAGGGAAAACAAGAAGGAGGTGAAAATAATGGAAGAAATGGCGAAAGAGAGGGAAAAGAAAGAAGGAGGAGGGAAAACAAGAAGGAGGTGAAAATAATGGAAGAAATGGCGAAAGAGAGGGAAAAGAAAGAAGGAGAAGGGAAAACAAGAAGGAGGTGAAAATAATGGAAGAAATGGTGAAATAGAGGGAAAAGAAAGAAGGAGGAGGGAAAACAAGAAGGAGGTGAAAATAATGGAAGAAATTGTGAAAGAGAGGGAAAAGAAAGAAGGAGGAGGGAAAACAAGAAGGAGGTGAAAATAATGGAAGAAATGGTGAAAGACAGGGAAAAGAAAGAAGGAGGAGGGAAAACAAGAAGGATGTGAAAATAAAGGAAGAAATGGCGAAAGAGAGGGAAAAGAAAGAAGGAGGAGAGAAACAAGAAGGAGGTGAAAATAATGGAAGAAATGGTGAAAGATAGGGAAAAGAAAGAAGGAGGAGGGAAAACAAGAAGGAGGTGAAAATAATGGAAGAAATGGTGAAATAGAGGGAAAAGAAAGAAGGAGGAGGGAAAACAAGAAGGAGGTGAAAATAATGGAAGAAATGGCGAAAGAGAGGGAAAAGAAAGAAGGAGGAGGGAAAAGAAAGAAGGAGGTGAAAATAATGGAAGAAATGGCGAAAGAGAGGGAAAAGAAAGAAGGAGGAGGGAAAACAAGAAGGAGGTGAAAATAATGGAAGAAATGGCGAAACAGAGGGAAAAGAAAGAAGGAGGAGGGAAAACAAGAAGGATGTGAAAATAATGGAAGAAATGGTGAAATAGAGGGAAAAGAAAGAAGGAGGAGGAAAAACAAGAAGGAGGTGAAAATAATGGAAGAAATGGCGAAAGAGAGGGAAATGAAAGAAGGAGGAGGGAAAACAAGAAGGAGGTGAAAATAATGGAAGAAATGGCGAAAGATGGAAAAGAAAGAAGGAGGAGGAAAAACAAGAAGGAGGTGAAAATAATGGAAGAAATGGCGAAAGAGAGGGAAAAGAAAGAAGGAGGAGGGAAAACATGAAGTAGGTGAAAATAATGGAAGAAATGGCGAAAGAGAGGGAAAAGAAACAAGGAGGAGGGAAAACAAAAAGGAGGTGAAAATAATGGAAGAAATAGCGAAAGAGAGGGAAAAGAAAGAAGGAGGAGGGAAAACAAGAAGTAGGTGAAAATGATGGAAGAAATTGCGAAAGAGAGGGAAAAGAAAGAAGGAGGAGGAAAAACAAGAAGGAGGTGAAAATAATGGAAGAAATGGAGAAAGAGAGGGAAAAGAAAGAAGGAGGAGGGAAAACAAGAAGGAGGTGAAAATAATGGAAGAAATGGCGAAAGAGAGGGAAAAGAAAGAAGGAGGAGGGAAAACAAGAAGGAGGTGAAAATAATGGAAGAAATGGCGAAAGAGAGGGAAAAGAAAGAAGGAGGAGGGAAAACAAGAAGGAGGTGAAAATAATGGAAGAAATGGTGAAAGAGAGGGAAAAGAAAGAAGGAGGAGAGAAAACAAGAAGGAGGTGAAAATAATGGAAGAAATGGTGAAAGATAGGGAAAAGAAAGAAGGAGGAGGGAAAACAAGAAGGAGGTGAAAATAATGGAAGAAATGGTGAAAGAGAGGGAAAAGAAAGAAGGAGGAGAGAAAACAAGAAGGAGGTGAAAATAATGGAAGAAATGGCGAAAGAGAGGGAAAAGAAAGAAGGAGGAGGGAAAACAAGAAGGAGGTGAAAATAATGGAAGAAATGGTGAAAGAGAGGGAAAAGAAAGAAGGAGGAGCGAAAACAAGAAGGAGGTGAAAATAATGGAAGAAATGGCGAAAGAGAGGGAAAAGAAAGAAGGAGGAGGGAAAACAAGAAGGAGGTGAAAATAATGGAAGAAATGGCGAAAGAGAGGGAAAAGAAAGAAGGAGGAGGGAAAACAAGAAGGAGGTGAAAATAATGGAAGAAATGGCGAAAGAGAGGGAAAAGAAAGAAGGAGGAGAGAAAACAAGAAGGAGGTGAAAATAATGGAAGAAATGGCGAAAGATAGGGAAAAGAAAGAAGGAGGAGGGAAAACAAGAAGGAGGTGAAAATAATGGAAGAAATGGTGAAAGAGAGGGAAAAGAAAGAAGGAGGAGAGAAAACAAGAAGGAGGTGAAAATAATGGAAGAAATGGCGAAAGAGAGGGAAAAGAAAGAAGGAGGAGGGAAAACAAGAAGGAGGTGAAAATAATGGAAGAAATGGTGAAAGAGAGGGAAAAGAAAGAAGGAGGAGAGAAAACAAGAAGGAGGTGAAAATAATGGAAGAAATGGTGAAAGAGAGGGAAAAGAAAGAAGGAGGAGGGAAAACAAGAAGGAGGTGAAAATAATGGAAGAAATGGCGAAAGAGAGGGAAAAGAAAGAAGGAGGAGGGAAAACAAGAAGGAGGTGAAAATAATGGAAGAAATGGCGAAAGAGAGGGAAAAGAAAGAAGGAGGAGGGAAAAAAAGAAGGAGGTGAAAATAATGGAAGAAATGGCGAAAGAGAGGGAAAAGAAAGAAGGAGGAGGGAAAACAAGAAGGAGGTGAAAATAATGGAAGAAATGGCGAAAGAGAGGGAAAAGAAAGAAGGAGGAGGGAAAACAAGAAGGAGGTGAAAATAATGGAAGAAATGGCGAAAGATAGGGAAAAGAAAGAAGGAGGAGGGAAAACAAGAAGGAGGTGAAAATAAAGGAAGAAATGGTGAAAGATAGGGAAAAGAAAGAAGGAGGAGGGAAAACAAGAAGGAGGTGAAAATAATGGAAGAAATGGCGAAAGAGAGGGAAAAGAAAGAAGGAGGAGGGAAAACAAGAAGGAGGTGAAAATAATGGAAGAAATGGTGAAATAGAGGGAAAAGAAAGAAGGAGGAGGGAAAACAAGAAGTAGGTGAAAATAATGGAAGAAATGGTGAAAGAGAGGGAAAAGAAAGAAGGAGGAGGGAAAACAAGAAGGAGGTGAAAATAATGGAAGAAATGGCGAAAGAGAGGGAAAAGAAAGAAGGAGGAGGGAAAACAAGAAGGAGGTGAAAATAATGGAAGAAATGGCGAAAGAGAGGGAAAAGAAAGAAGGAGGAGGGAAAACAAGAAGGAGGTGAAAATAATGGAAGAAATGGTGAAATAGAGGGAAAAGAAAGAAGGAGGAGGGAAAACAAGAAGGAGGTGAAAATAATGGAAGAAATTGTGAAAGAGAGGGAAAAGAAAGAAGGAGGAGGGAAAACAAGAAGGAGGTGAAAATAATGGAAGAAATGGTGAAAGACAGGGAAAAGAAAGAAGGAGGAGGGAAAACAAGAAGGATGTGAAAATAAAGGAAGAAATGGCGAAAGAGAGGGAAAAGAAAGAAGGAGGAGAGAAACAAGAAGGAGGTGAAAATAATGGAAGAAATGGTGAAAGATAGGGAAAAGAAAGAAGGAGGAGGGAAAACAAGAAGGAGGTGAAAATAATGGAAGAAATGGTGAAATAGAGGGAAAAGAAAGAAGGAGGAGGGAAAACAAGAAGGAGGTGAAAATAATGGAAGAAATGGCGAAAGAGAGGGAAAAGAAAGAAGGAGGAGGGAAAACAAAAAGGAGGTGAAAATAATGGAAGAAATGGCGAAAGAGAGGGAAAAGAAAGAAGGAGGAGGGAAAACAAGAAGGATGTGAAAATAATGGAAGAAATGGTGAAATAGAGGGAAAAGAAAGAAGGAGGAGGGAAAACAAGAAGGAGGTGAAAATAATGGAAGAAATGGTGAAAGAGAGGGAAAAGAAAGAAGGAGGAGGGAAAACAAGAAGGAGGTGAAAATAATGGAAGAAATGGCGAAAGAGAGGGAAAAGAAAGAAGGAGGAGGGAAAACAAGAAGGAGGTGAAAATAATGGAAGAAATGGCGAAAGAGAGGGAAAAGAAAGAAGGAGGAGGGAAAACAAGAAGGAGGTGAAAATAATGGAAGAAATGGTGAAATAGAGGGAAATGAAAGAAGGAGGAGGGAAAACAAGAAGGAGGTGAAAATAATGGAAGAAATGGTGAAAGAGAGGGAAAAGAAAGAAGGAGGAGGGAAAACAAGAAGGAGGTGAAAATAATGGAAGAAATGGTGAAATAGAGGGAAAAGAAAGAAGGAGGAGGGAAAACAAGAAGGAGGTGAAAATAATGGAAGAAATGGTGAAAGAGAGGGAAAAGAAAGAAGGAGGAGGGAAAACAAGAAGGAGGTGAAAATAATGGAAGAAATGTCGAAAGAGAGGGAAAAGAAAGAAGGAGGAGGGAAAACAAGAAGGAGGTGAAAATAATGGAAGAAATGGTGAAATAGAGGGAAAAGAAAGAAGGAGGAGGGAAAACAAGAAGTAGGTGAAAATAATGGAAGAAATGGTGAAAGAGAGGGAAAAGAAAGAAGGAGGAGGGAAAACAAGAAGGAGGTGAAAATAATGGAAGAAATGGCGAAAGAGAGGGAAAAGAAAGAAGGAGGAGGGAAAACAAGAAGGAGGTGAAAATAATGGAAGAAATGGCGAAAGAGAGGGAAAAGAAAGAAGGAGGAGGGAAAACAAGAAGGAGGTGAAAATAATGGAAGAAATGGTGAAAGAGAGGGAAAAGAAAGAAGGAGGAGGGAAAACAAGAAGGAGGTGAAAATAATGGAAGAAATGGTGAAAGAGAGGGAAAAGAAAGAAGGAGGAGGGAAAACAAGAAGGAGGTGAAAATAATGGAAGAAATGGCGAAAGAGAGGGAAAAGAAAGAAGGAGGAGGGAAAACAAGAAGGAGGTGAAAATAATGGAAGAAATGGCGAAAGAGAGGGAAAAGAAAGAAGGAGGAGGGAAAACAAGAAGGAGGTGAAAATAATGGAAGAAATGGTGAAATAGAGGGAAAAGAAAGAAGGAGGAGGGAAAACAAGAAGGAGGTGAAAATAATGGAAGAAATGGTGAAAGAGAGGGAAAAGAAAGAAGGAGGAGGGAAAACAAGAAGGAGGTGAAAATAATGGAAGAAATGGTGAAAGATAGGGAAAAGAAAGAAGGAGGAGGGAAAACAAGAAGGAGGTGAAAATAATGGAAGAAATGGTGAAAGACAGGGAAAAGAAAGAAGGAGGGGGAAAACAAGAAGGATGTGAAAATAAAGGAAGAAATGGCGAAAGAGAGGGAAAAGAAAGAAGGAGGAGAGAAACAAGAAGGAGGTGAAAATAATGGAAGAAATGGCGAAAGATAGGGAAAAGAAAGAAGGAGGAGAGAAAACAAGAATTAGGTGAAAATAATGGAAGAAATGGTGAAAGATAGGGAAAAGAAAGAAGGAGGAGGGAAAAAAAAAGGAGGTGAAAATAATGGAAGAAATGGTGAAATAGAGGGAAAAGAAAGAAGGAGGAGGGAAAACAAGAAGTAGGTGAAAATAATGGAAGAAATGGTGAAAGAGAGGGAAAAGAAAGAAGGAGGAGGGAAAACAAGAAGGAGGTGAAAATAATGGAAGAAATGGCGAAAGAGAGGGAAAAGAAAGAAGGAGGAGGGAAAAGAAGAAGGAGGTGAAAATAATGGAAGAAATGGCGAAAGAGAGGGAAAAGAAAGAAGGAGGAGGGAAAACAAGAAGGAGGTGAAAATAATGGAAGAAATGGTGAAATAGAGGGAAAAGAAAGAAGGAGGAGGGAAAACAAGAAGGAGGTGAAAATAATGGAAGAAATGGTGAAAGAGAGGGAAAAGAAAGAAGGAGGAGGGAAAACAAGAAGGAGGTGAAAATAATGGAAGAAATGGCGAAAGAGAGGGAAAAGAAAGAAGGAGGAGGGAAAACAAGAAGGAGGTGAAAATAATGGAAGAAATGGTGAAATAGAGGGAAAAGAAAGAAGGAGGAGGGAAAACAAGAAGGAGGTGAAAATAATGGAAGAAATGGTGAAAGAGAGGGAAAAGAAAGAAGGAGGAGGGAAAACAAGAAGGAGGTGAAAATAATGGAAGAAATGGTGAAAGATAGGGAAAAGAAAGAAGGAGGAGGGAAAACAAGAAGGAGGTGAAAATAATGGAAGAAATGGTGAAAGACAGGGAAAAGAAAGAAGGAGGAGGGAAAACAAGAAGGATGTGAAAATAAAGGAAGAAATGGCGAAAGAGAGGGAAAAGAAAGAAGGAGGAGAGAAACAAGAAGGAGGTGAAAATAATGGAAGAAATGGCGAAAGATAGGGAAAAGAAAGAAGGAGGAGAGAAAACAAGAAGGAGGTGAAAAAAAAGGAAGAAATGGCGAAAGAGAGGGAAAAGAAAGAAGGAGGAGGGAAAACAAGAAGGAGGTGAAAATAATGGAAGAAATGGTGAAAGATAGGGAAAAGAAAGAAGGAGGAGGGAAAACAAGAAGGAGGTGAAAATAATGGAAGAAATGGCGAAAGAGAGGGAAAAGAAAAAGGAGGAGGGAAAACAAGAAGGAGGTGAAAATAATGGAAGAAATGGTGAAATAGAGGGAAAAGAAAGAAGGAGGAGGGAAAACAAGAAGTAGGTGAAAATAATGGAAGAAATGGTGAAAGAGAGGGAAAAGAAAGAAGGAGGAGGGAAAACAAGAAGGAGGTGAAAATAATGGAAGAAATGGCGAAAGAGAGGGAAAAGAAAGAAGGAGGAGGGAAAACAAGAAGGAGGTGAAAATAATGGAAGAAATGGTGAAATAGAGGGAAAAGAAAGAAGGAGGAGGGAAAACAAGAAGGAGGTGAAAATAATGGAAGAAATGGTGAAATAGAGGGAAAAGAAAGAAGGAGGAGGGAAAACAAGAAGGAGGTGAAAATAATGGAAGAAATGGTGAAAGAGAGGGAAAAGAAAGAAGGAGGAGGGAAAACAAGAAGGAGGTGAAAATAATGGAAGAAATGGTGAAAGACAGGGAAAAGAAAGAAGGAGGAGGGAAAACAAGAAGGATGTGAAAATAAAGGAAGAAATGGCGAAAGAGAGGGAAAAGAAAGAAGGAGGAGAGAAACAAGAAGGAGGTGAAAATAATGGAAGAAATGGCGAAAGATAGGGAAAAGAAAGAAGGAGGAGAGAAAACAAGAAGTAGGTGAAAATAATGGAAGAAATGGCGAAAGAGAGGGAAAAGAAAGAAGGAGGAGGGAAAATGAGAAGGATGTGAAAATAATGGAAGAAATGGTGAAAGACAGGGAAAAGAAAGAAGGAGGAGGGAAAACAAGAAGGATGTGAAAATAAAGGAAGAAATGGCGAAAGAGAGGGAAAAGAAAGAAGGAGGAGAGAAACAAGAAGGAGGTGAAAATAATGGAAGAAATGGCGAAAGAGAGGGAAAAGAAAGAAGGAGGAGGGAAAACAAGAAGGAGGTGAAAATAATGGAAGAAATGGTGAAAGACAGGGAAAAGAAAGAAGGAGGAGGGAAAACAAGAAGGATGTGAAAATAAAGGAAGAAATGGCGAAAGAGAGGGAAAAGAAAGAAGGAGGAGAGAAACAAGAAGGAGGTGAAAATAATGGAAGAAATGGCGAAAGATAGGGAAAAGAAAGAAGGAGGAGGAAAGCAAGAAGTAGGTGAAAATAATGGAAGAAATGGCGAAAGAGAGGGAAAAGAAAGAAGGAGGAGGGAAAACAAGAAGTAGGTGAAAATAATGGAAGAAATGGTGAAAGATAGGGAAAAGAAAGAAGGAGGAGGGAAAACAAGAAGGAGGTGAAAATAATGGAAGAAATGGCGAAAGAGAGGGAAAAGAAAGAAGGAGGAGGGAAAACAAGAAGGAGGTGAAAATAATGGAAGAAATGGTGAAATAGAGGGAAAAGAAAGAAGGAGGAGGGAAAACAAGAAGTAGGTGAAAATAATGGAAGAAATGGTGAAAGAGAGGGAAAAGAAAGAAGGAGGAGGGAAAACAAGAAGGAGGTGAAAATAATGGAAGAAATGGTGAAAGATAGGGAAAAGAAAGAAGGAGGAGGGAAAACAAGAAGGAGGTGAAAATAATGGAAGAAATGGTGAAAGAGAGGGAAAAGAAAGAAGGAGGAGGGAAAACAAGAAGGAGGTGAAAATAATGGAAGAAATGGTGAAAGATAGGGAAAAGAAAGAAGGAGGAGGGAAAACAAGAAGGAGGTGAAAATAATGGAAGAAATGGCGAAAGAGAGGGAAAAGAAAGAAGGAGGAGGGAAAACAAGAAGGAGGTGAAAATAATGGAAGAAATGGTGAAATAGAGGGAAAAGAAAGAAGGAGGAGGGAAAACAAGAAGTAGGTGAAAATAATGGAAGAAATGGTGAAAGAGAGGGAAAAGAAAGAAGGAGGAGGGAAAACAAGAAGGAGGTGAAAATAATGGAAGAAATGGTGAAAGATAGGGAAAAGAAAGAAGGAGGAGGGAAAACAAGAAGGAGGTGAAAATAATGGAAGAAATGGTGAAAGAGAGGGAAAAGAAAGAAGGAGGAGGGAAAACAAGAAGGAGGTGAAAATAATGGAAGAAATGGTGAAAGAGAGGGAAAAGAAAGAAGGAGGAGGGAAAACAAGAAGGAGGTGAAAATAATGGAAGAAATAGGTGAAAGAGAGGGAAAAGAAAGAAGGAGGAGGGAAAACAAGAAGGAGGTGAAAATAATGGAAGAAATGGTGAAAGAGAGGAAAAGAAAGAAGGAGGAGGGAAAACAAGAAGGAGGTGAAAATAATGGAAGAAATGGTGAAAGAGAGGGAAAAGAAAGAAGGAGGAGGGAAAACAAGAAGGAGGTGAAAATAATGGAAGAAATGGTGAAAGATAGGGAAAAGAAAGAAGGAGGAGGGAAAACAAGAAGGAGGTGAAAATAATGGAAGAAATGGTGAAAGAGAGGGAAAAGAAAGAAGGAGGAGGGAAAACAAGAAGGAGGTGAAAATAATGGAAGAAATGGTGAAAGAGAGGGAAAAGAAAGAAGGAGGAGGGAAAACAAGAAGGAGGTGAAAATAATGGAAGAAATGGTGAAAGAGAGGGAAAAGAAAGAAGGAGGAGGGAAAACAAGAAGGAGGTGAAAATAATGGAAGAAATGGTGAAAGAGAGGGAAAAGAAAGAAGGAGGAGGGAAAACAAGAAGGAGGTGAAAATAATGGAAGAAATGGTGAAAGAGAGGGAAAAGAAAGAAGGAGGAGGGAAAACAAGAAGGAGGTGAAAATAATGGAAGAAATGGTGAAAGAGAGGGAAAAGAAAGAAGGAGGAGGGAAAACAAGAAGGAGGTGAAAATAATGGAAGAAATGGTGAAAGAGAGGGAAAAGAAAGAAGGAGGAGGGAAAACAAGAAGGAGGTGAAAATAATGGAAGAAATGGTGAAAGAGAGGGAAAAGAAAGAAGGAGGAAGGGAAAACAAGAAGTAGGTGAAAATAATGGAAGAAATGGTGAAAGAGAGGGAAAAGAAAGAAGGAGGAGGGAAAACAAGAAGGAGGTGAAAATAATGGAAGAAATGGTGAAATCGACTGTCGGAGGGAAAAGAAAGAAGGAGGAGGAAAACAAGAAGGAGGTGAAAATAATGGAAGAAATGGTGAAAGAGAGGGAAAAGAAAGAAGGAGGAGGGAAAACAAGAAGTAGGTGAAAATAATGGAAGAAATGGTGAAAGAGAGGGAAAAGAAAGAAGGAGGAGGGAAAACAAGAAGGAGGTGAAAATAATGGAAGAAATGGTGAAAGATAGGGAAAAGAAAGAAGGAGGAGGGAAAACAAGAAGGAGGTGAAAATAATGGAAGAAATGGTGAAAGAGAGGGAAAAGAAAGAAGGAGGAGGGAAAACAAGAAGGAGGTGAAAATAATGGAAGAAATGGTGAAAGAGAGGGAAAAGAAAGAAGGAGGAGGGAAAACAAGAAGGAGGTGAAAATAATGGAAGAAATGGTGAAAGAGAGGGAAAAGAAAGAAGGAGGAGGGAAAACAAGAAGGAGGTGAAAATAATGGAAGAAATGGTGAAAGATAGGGAAAAGAAAGAAGGAGGAGGGAAAACAAGAAGGAGGTGAAAATAATGGAAGAAATGGTGAAAGAGAGGGAAAAGAAAGAAGGAGGAGGGAAAACAAGAAGGAGGTGAAAATAATGGAAGAAATGGTGAAAGAGAGGGAAAAGAAAGAAGGAGGAGGGAAAACAAGAAGGAGGTGAAAATAATGGAAGAAATGGTGAAAGAGAGGGAAAAGAAAGAAGGAGGAGGGAAAACAAGAAGGAAGTGAAAATAATGGAAGAAATGGTGAAACTCGAAGGGAAAAAGGAAAGAAGGAGGAGGGAAAACAAGAAAGAGGTGAAAATAATGGAAGAAATGGTGAAAGAGTAGGGTAAAGAATGAAGGAGGAGGGAAAACAAGAAGGAGGTGTAAATTAATGGAAGAAATGGTGAGTGAGGGAGGAGGGAAACAAGAAGGAAGTGAAAATAATGGAAGAAATGGTGAAAGAGAGGGAAAAGAAAGAAGGAGGAGGGAAAACAAGAAGTAGGTGAAAATAATGGAAGAAATGGTGAAAGATAGGGAAAAGAAAGAAGGAGGAGGGAAAACAAGAAGGAGGTGAAAATAATGGAAGAAATGGCGAAAGAGAGGGAAAAGAAAGAAGGAGGAGGGAAATCAAGAAGGAGGTGAAAATAATGGAAGAAATGGTGAAATAGAGGGAAAAGAAAGAAGGAGGAGGGAAAACAAGAAGTAGGTGAAAATAATGGAAGAAATGGTGAAAGAGAGGGAAAAGAAAGAAGGAGGAGGGAAAACAAGAAGGAGGTGTAAATAATGGAAGAAATGGTGAAAGATAGGGAAAAGAAAGAAGGAGGAGGGAAAACAAGAAGGAGGTGAAAATAATGGAAGAAATGGTGAAAGAGAGGGAAAAGAAAGAAGGAGGAGGGAAAACAAGAAGGAGGTGAAAATAATGGAAGAAATGGTGAAAGAGAGGGAAAAGAAAGAAGGAGGAGGGAAAACAAGAAGGAGGTGAAAATAATGGAAGAAATGGCGAAAGAGAGGGAAAAGAAAGAAGGAGGAGGGAAAACAAGAAGGAAGTGAAAATAATGGAAGAAATGGTGAAAGACAGGGAAAAGAAAGAAGGAGGAGGGAAAACAAGAAGGATGTGAAAATAAAGGAAGAAATGGCGAAAGAGAGGGAAAAGAAAGAAGGAGGAGAGAAACAAGAAGGAGGTGAAAATAATGGAAGAAATGGCGAAAGATAGGGAAAAGAAAGAAGGAGGAGAGAAAACAAGAAGTAGGTGAAAATAATGGAAGAAATGGCGAAAGAGAGGGAAAAGAAAGAAGGAGGAGGGAAAACAAGAAGGAGGTGAAAATAATGGAAGAAATGGCGAAAGATAGGGAAAAGAAAGAAGGAGGAGGGAAAACAAGAAGTAGGTGAAAATAATGGAAGAAATGGTGAAAGAGAGGGAAAAGAAAGAAGGAGGAGGGAAAACAAGAAGGAGGTGTAAATAATGGAAGAAATGGCGAAAGATAGGGAAAAGAAAGAAGGAGGAGGGAAAACAAGAAGGAGGTGAAAATAATGGAAGAAATGGCGAAAGATAGGGAAAAGAAAGAAGGAGGAGGGAAAACAAGAAGTAGGTGAAAATAATGGAAGAAATGGTGAAAGATAGGGAAAAGAAAGAAGGAGGAGGGAAAACAAGAAGTAGGTGAAAATAATGGAAGAAATGGTGAAAGAGAGGGAAAAGAAAGAAGGAGGAGGGAAAACAAGAAGGAGGTGTAAATAATGGAAGAAATGGCGAAAGATAGGGAAAAGAAAGAAGGAGGAGGGAAAACAAGAAGGAGGTGAAAATAATGGAAGAAATGGCGAAAGATAGGGAAAAGAAAGAAGGAGGAGAGAAAACAAGAAGTAGGTGAAAATAATGGAAGAAATGGCGAAAGAGAGGGAAAAGAAAGAAGGAGGAGGGAAAACAAGAAGGAGGTGAAAATAATGGAAGAAATGGTGAAAGATAGGGAAAAGAAAGAAGGAGGAGGGAAAACAAGAAGGAGGTGAAAATAAAGGAAGAAATGGTGAAAGAGAGGGAAAAGAAAGAAAGAGGAGGGAAAACAAGAAGGAGGTGAAAATAATGGAAGAAATGGTGAAAGAGAGGGAAAAGAAAGAAGGAGGAGGGAAAACAAGAAGGAGGTGAAAATAATGGAAGAAATGGCGAAAGAGAGGGAAAAGAAAGAAGGAGGAGGGAAAACAAGAAGGAGGTGAAAATAATGGAAGAAATGGTGAAAGACAGGGAAAAGAAAGAAGGAGGAGGGAAAACAAGAAGGATGTGAAAATAAAGGAAGAAATGGCGAAAGAGAGGGAAAAGAAAGAAGGAGGAGGGAAACAAGAAGGAGGTGAAAATAATGGAAGAAATGGCGAAAGATAGGGAAAAGAAAGAAGGAGGAGAGAAAACAAGAAGTAGGTGAAAATAATGGAAGAAATGGCGAAAGAGAGGGAAAAGAAAGAAGGAGGAGGGAAAACAAGAAGGAGGTGAAAATAATGGAAGAAATGGTGAAAGAGAGGGAAAAGAAAGAAGGAGGAGGGAAAACAAGAAGGAGGTGAAAATAATGGAAGAAATGGTGAAAGAGAGGGAAAAGAAAGAAGGAGGAGGGAAAACAAGAAGGAGGTGAAAATAATGGAAGAAATGGTGAAAGATAGGGAAAAGAAAGAAGGAGGAGGGAAAACAAGAAGGAGGTGAAAATAATGGAAGAAATGGTGAAAGAGAGGGAAAAGAAAGAAGGAGGAGGGAAAACAAGAAGGAGGTGAAAATATTGGAAGAA
>CAWVQA010000577.1:0-19924 GCA_963932145.1 Acanthosepion lycidas | reverse complement strand
GTTCCCAGTTCCCGTTATTTGGGTATCGAAAAAAAAAAGTCGATTAAGATTTGTCATTTTTGGTAGTGATTTTATTAGCCTATTCGATGCACAATGAGTTGGAGAATCTGATAAACCCCACTTCCGGTAGCCTAGCTGCAAGAGAAATGCCTTAAATTGCCGTTTGAAGCTTCAACTTTGGGTTCCCAGTTCACGTTATTTGGGTATCGAAAAAAAAAGTCGATTAAGATTTGTCATTTTTGGTAGTGATTTTTTTAGCCTATTCGATGCACAATGAGTTGGAGAATCTGATAAACCCCACTTCCGGTAGCCTAGCTGCAAGAGAAATGCCTTAAATTGCCGTTTGAAGCTTCAACTTTGGGTTCCCAGTTCCCGTTATTTGGGTATCGAAAAAAAAAGTCGATTAAGATTTGTCATTTTTGGTAGTGATTTTATTAGCCTATTCGATGCACAATGAGTTGGAGAATCTGATAAACCCCACTTCCGGTAGCCTAGCTGCAAGAGAAATGCCTTAAATTGCCGTTTGAAGCTTCAACTTTGGGTTCCCAGTTCCCGTTATTTGGGTATCGAAAAAAAAAGTCGATTAAGGTTTGTCATTTTTGGTAGTGATTTTTTTAGCCTATTCGATGCACAATGATTTTGAGAATCTGATAAACCCCACTTCCGGTAGCCTAGCTGCAAGGGAAATGCCTTAAATTGCCGTTTGAAGCTTCAACTTTGGGTTCCCAGTTCCCGTTATTTGGGTATCGAAAAAAAAAAGTCGATTAAGATTTGTCATTTTTGGTAGTGATTTTATTAGCCTATTTGATGCACAATGAGTTGGAGAATCTGATAAACCCCACTTCCGGTAGCCTAGCTGCAAGAGAAATGCCTTAAATTGCCGTTTGAAGCTTCAACTTTGGGTTCCCAGTTCCCGTTATTTGGGTATCGAAAAAAAAAGTCGATTAAGATTTGTCATTTTTGGTAGTGATTTTTTTAGCCTAATCGATGCACAATGAGTTGGAGAATCTGATAAACCCCACTTCCGGTAGCCTAGCTGCAAGAGAAATGCCTTAAATTGCCGTTTGAAGCTTCAACTTTGGGTTCCCAGTTCCCGTTATTTGGGTATCGAAAAAAAAAGTCGATTAAGATTGGTCATTTTTGGTAGTGATTTTTTTAGCCTATTCGATGCACAATGAGTTGGAGAATCTGATAAACCCCACTTCCGGTAGCCTAGCTGCAAGGGAAATGCCTTAAATTGCCGTTTGAAACTTCAACTTTGGGTTCCCAGTTCCCGTTATTTGGGTATCGAAAAAAAAAAGTCGATTAAGATTTGTCATTTTTGGTAGTGATTTTATTAGCCTATTCGATGCACAATGAGTTGGAGAATCTGATAAACCCCACTTCCGGTAGCCTAGCTGCAAGAGAAATGCCTTAAATTGCCGTTTGAAGCTTCAACTTTGGGTTCCCAGTTCCCGTTATTTGGGTATCGAAAAAAAAAGTCGATTAAGATTTGTCATTTTTGGTAGTGATTTTATTAGCCTATTCGATGCACAATGAGTTGGAGAATCTGATAAACCCCACTTCCGGTAGCCTAGCTGCAAGAGAAATGCCTTAAATTGCCGTTTGAAGCTTCAACTTTGGGTTCCCAGTTCCCGTTATTTGGGTATCGAAAAAAAAAGTCGATTAAGATTTGTCATTTTTGGTAGTGATTTTTTTAGCCTATTCGATGCACAATGAGTTGGAGAATCTGATAAACCCCACTTCCGGTAGCCTAGCTGCAAGGGAAATGCCTTAAATTGCCGTTTGAAGCTTCAACTTTGGGTTCCCAGTTCCCGTTATTTGGGTATCGAAAAAAAAAAGTCGATTAAGATTTGTCATTTTTGGTAGTGATTTTATTAGCCTATTTGATGCACAATGAGTTGGAGAATCTGATAAACCCCACTTCCGGTAGCCTAGCTGCAAGAGAAATGCCTTAAATTGCCGTTTGAAGCTTCAACTTTGGGTTCCCAGTTCCCGTTATTTGGGTATCGAAAAAAAAAGTCGATTAAGATTTGTCATTTTTGGTAGTGATTTTTTTAGCCTATTCGATGCACAATGAGTTGGAGAATCTGATAAACCCCACTTCCGGTAGCCTAGCTGCAAGAGAAATGCCTTAAATTGCCGTTTGAAGCTTCAACTTTGGGTTCCCAGTTCCCGTTATTTGGGTATCGAAAAAAAAAGTCGATTAAGATTTGTCATTTTTTGTAGTGATTTTATTAGCCTATTCGATGCACAATGAGTTGGAGAATCTGATAAACCCCACTTCCGGTAGCCTAGCTGCAAGAGAAATGCCTTAAATTGCCGTTTGAAGCTTCAACTTTGGGTTCCCAGTTCCCGTTATTTGGGTATCGAAAAAAAAAGTCGATTAAGATTGGTCATTTTTGGTAGTGATTTTTTTAGCCTATTCGATGCACAATGAGTTGGAGAATCTGATAAACCCCACTTCCGGTAGCCTAGCTGCAAGGGAAATGCCTTAAATTGCCGTTTGAAACTTCAACTTTGGGTTCCCAGTTCCCGTTATTTGGGTATCGAAAAAAAAAAGTCGATTAAGATTTGTCATTTTTGGTAGTGATTTTATTAGCCTATTCGATGCACAATGAGTTGGAGAATCTGATAAACCCCACTTCCGGTAGCCTAGCTGCAAGAGAAATGCCTTAAATTGCCGTTTGAAGCTTCAACTTTGGGTTCCCAGTTCCCGTTATTTGGGTATCGAAAAAAAAAGTCGATTAAGATTTGTCATTTTTGGTAGTGATTTTATTAGCCTATTCGATGCACAATGAGTTGGAGAATCTGATAAACCCCACTTCCGGTAGCCTAGCTGCAAGAGAAATGCCTTAAATTGCCGTTTGAAGCTTCAACTTTGGGTTCCCAGTTCCCGTTATTTGGGTATCGAAAAAAAAAGTCGATTAAGATTTGTCATTTTTGGTAGTGATTTTTTTAGCCTATTCGATGCACAATGAGTTGGAGAATCTGATAAACCCCACTTCCGGTAGCCTAGCTGCAAGTGAAATGCCTTAAATTGCCGTTTGAAGCTTCAACTTTGGGTTCCCAGTTCCCGTTATTTGGGTATCGAAAAAAAAAAGTCGATTAAGATTTGTCATTTTTGGTAGTGATGTTATTAGCCTATTCGATGCACAATGAGTTGGAGAATCCGATAAACCCCACTTCCGGTAGCCTAGCTGCAAGAGAAATGCCTTAAATTGCCGTTTGAAGCTTCAACTTTGGGTTCCCAGTTACCGTTATTTGGGTATCGAAAAAAAAATCGATTAAGATTTGTCATTTTTGGTAGTGATTTTTTTAGCCTATTCGATGCACAATGAGTTGGAGAATCTGATAAACCCCACTTCCGGTAGCTTAGCTGCAAGAGAAATGCCTTAAATTGCCGTTTGAAGCTTCAACTTTGGGTTCCCAGTTCCCGTTATTTGGGTATCGAAAAAAAAAGTCGATTAAGATTTGTCATTTTTGGTAGTGATTTTTTTAGCCTATTCGATGCACAATGAGTTGGAGAATCTGATAAACCCCACTTCCGGTAGCCTAGCTGCAAGAGAAATGCCTTAAATTGCCGTTTGAAGCTTCAACTTTGGGTTCCCAGTTCCCGTTATTTGGGTATCGAAAAAAAAAGTCGATTAAGATTTGTCATTTTTGGTAGTGATTTTATTAGCCTATTCGATGCACAATGAGTTGGAGAATCTGATAAACCCCACTTCCGGTAGCCTAGCTGCAAGAGAAATGCCTTAAATTGCCGTTTGAAGCTTCAACTTTGGGTTCCCAGTTCCCGTTATTTGGGTATCGAAAAAAAAAGTCGATTAAGATTTGTCATTTTTGGTAGTGATTTTTTTAGCGTATTCGATGCACAATGAGTTGGAGAATCTGATAAACCCCACTTCCGGTAGCCTAGCTGCAAGGGAAATGCCTTAAATTGCCGTTTGAAGCTTCAACTTTGGGTTCCCAGTTCCCGTTATTTGGGTATCGAAAAAAAAAAGTCGATTAAGATTTGTCATTTTTGGTAGTGATTTTATTAGCCTATTCGATGCACAATGAGTTGGAGAATCTGATAAACCCCACTTCCGGTAGCCTAGCTGCAAGAGAAATGCCTTAAATTGCCGTTTGAAGCTTCAACTTTGGGATCCCAGTTCCCGTTATTTGGGTATCGAAAAAAAAAGTCGATTAAGATTTGTCATTTTTGGTAGTGATTTTTTTAGCCTATTCGATGCACAATGAGTTGGAGAATCTGATAAACCCCACTTCCGGTAGCCTAGCTGCAAGGGAAATGCCTTAAATTGCCGTTTGAAGCTTCAACTTTGGCTTCCCAGTTCCCGTTATTTGGGTATCGAAAAAAAAAAGTCGATTAAGATTTGTCATTTTTGGTAGTGATTTTATTAGCCTATTCGATGCACAATGAGTTGGAGAATCTGATAAACCCCACTTCCGGTAGCCTAGGTGCAAGAGAAATGCCTTAAATTGCCGTTTGAAGCTTCAACTTTGGGTTCCCAGTTCCCGTTATTTGGGTATCGAAAAAAAAAGTCGATTAAGATTTGTCATTTTTGGTAGTGATTTTATTAGCCTATTCGATGCACAATGAGTTGGAGAATCTGATAAACCCCACTTCCGGTAGCCTAGCTGCAAGAGAAATGCCTTAAATTGCCGTTTGAAGCTTCAACTTTGGGTTCCCAGTTCCCGTTATTTGGGTATCGAAAAAAAAAGTCGATTAAGATTTGTCATTTTTGGTAGTGATTTTTTTAGCCTATTCGATGCACAATGAGTTGGAGAATCTGATAAACCCCACTTCCGGTAGCCTAGCTGCAAGAGAAATGCCTTAAATTGCCGTTTGAAGCTTCAACTTTGGGTTCCCAGTTCCCGTTATTTGGGTATCGAAAAAAAAAGTCGATTAAGATTTGTCATTTTTGGTAGTGATTTTATTAGCCTATTCGATGCACAATGAGTTGGAGAATCTGATAAACCCCACTTCCGGTAGCCTAGTTGCAAGAGAAATGCCTTAAATTGCCGTTTGAAGCTTCAACTTTGGGTTCCCAGTTCCCGTTATTTGGGTATCGAAAAAAAAAGTCGATTAAGATTTGTCATTTTTGGTAGTGATTTTTTTAGCCTATTCGATGCACAATGAGTTGGAGAATCTGATAAACCCCACTTCCGGTAGCCTAGCTGCAAGGGAAATGCCTTAAATTGCCGTTTGAAGCTTCAACTTTGGGTTCCCAGTTCCCGTTATTTGGGTATCGAAAAAAAAAAGTCGATTAAGATTTGTCATTTTTGGTAGTGATTTTATTAGCCTATTCGATGCACAATGAGTTGGAGAATCTGATAAACCCCACTTCCGGTAGCCTAGCTGCAAGAGAAATGCCTTAAATTGCCGTTTGAAGCTTCAACTTTGGGTTCCCAGTTCCCGTTATTTGGGTATCGAAAAAAAAAGTCGATTAAGATTTGTCATTTTTGGTAGTGATTTTTTTAGCCTATTCGATGCACAATGAGTTGGAGAATCTGATAAACCCCACTTCCGGTAGCCTTGCTGCAAGGGAAATGCCTTAAATTGCCGTTTGAAGCTTCAACTTTGGGTTCCCAGTTCCCGTTATTTGGGTATCGAAAAAAAAAAGTCGATTAAGATTTGTCATTTTTGGTAGTGATTTTATTAGCCTATTCGATGCACAATGAGTTGGAGAATCTGATAAACCCCACTTCCGGTAGCCTAGCTGCAAGAGAAATGCCTTAAATTGCCGTTTGAAGCTTCAACTTTGGGTTCCCAGTTCCCGTTATTTGGGTATCGAAAAAAAAAGTCGATTAAGATTTGTCATTTTTGGTAGTGATTTTATTAGCCTATTCGATGCACAATGAGTTGGAGAATCTGATAAACCCCACTTCCGGTAGCCTAGCTGCAAGAGAAATGCCTTAAATTGCCGTTTGAAGCTTCAACTTTGGGTTCCCAGTTCCCGTTATTTGGGTATCGAAAAAAAAAGTCGATTAAGATTTGTCATTTTTGGTAGTGATTTTATTAGCCTATTCGATGCACAATGAGTTGGAGAATCTGATAAACCCCACTTCCGGTAGCCTAGCTGCAAGAGAAATGCCTTAAATTGCCGTTTGAAGCTTCAACTTTGGGTTCCCAGTTCCCGTTATTTGGGTATCGAAAAAAAAAGTCGATTAAGATTTGTCATTTTTGGTAGTGATTTTTTTAGCCTATTCGATGCACAATGAGTTGGAGAATCTGATAAAACCCACTTCCGGTAGCCTAGCTGCAAGGGAAATGCCTTAAATTGCCGTTTGAAGCTTCAACTTTGGGTTCCCAGTTCCCGTTATTTGGGTATCGAAAAAAAAAAGTCGATTAAGATTTGTCATTTTTGGTAGTGATTTTATTAGCCTATTCGATGCACAATGAGTTGGAGAATCTGATAAACCCCACTTCCGGTAGCCTAGCTGCAAGAGAAATGCCTTAAATTGCCGTTTGAAGCTTCAACTTTGGGTTCCCAGTTCCCGTTATTTGGGTATCGAAAAAAAAAGTCGATTAAGATTTGTCATTTTTGGTAGTGATTTTTTTAGCCTATTCGATGCACAATGAGTTGGAGAATCTGATAAACCCCACTTCCGGTAGCCTAGCTGCAAGGGAAATGCCTTAAATTGCCGTTTGAAGCTTCAACTTTGGCTTCCCAGTTCCCGTTATTTGGGTATCGAAAAAAAAAAGTCGATTAAGATTTGTCATTTTTGGTAGTGATTTTATTAGCCTATTCGATGCACAATGAGTTGGAGAATCTGATAAACCCCACTTCCGGTAGCCTAGCTGCAAGAGAAATGCCTTAAATTGCCGTTTGAAGCTTCAACTTTGGGTTCCCAGTTCCCGTTATTTGGGTATCGAAAAAAAAAGTCGATTAAGATTTGTCATTTTTGGTAGTGATTTTATTAGCCTATTCGATGCACAATGAGTTGGAGAATCTGATAAACCCCACTTCCGGTAGCCTAGCTGCAAGAGAAATGCCTTAAATTGCCGTTTGAAGCTTCAACTTTGGGTTCCCAGTTCCCGTTATTTGGGTATCGAAAAAAAAAGTCGATTAAGATTTGTCATTTTTGGTAGTGATTTTTTTAGCCTATTCGATGCACAATGAGTTGGAGAATCTGATATACCCCACTTCCGGTATCCTAGCATCAAGAGAAATGCCTTAAATTGCCGTTTGAAGCTTCAACTTTGGGTTCCCAGTTCCCGTTATTTGGGTATCGAAAAAAAAAGTCGATTAAGATTTGTCATTTTTGGTAGTGATTTTATTAGCCTATTCGATGCACAATGAGGTGGAGAATCTGATAAACCCCACTTCCGGTAGCCTAGCTGCAAGAGAAATGCCTTAAATTGCCGTTTGAAGCTTCAACTTTGGGTTCCCAGTTCCCGTTATTTGGGTATCGAAAAAAAAAGTCGATTAAGATTTGTCATTTTTGGTAGTGATTTTTTTAGCCTATTCGATGCACAATGAGTTGGAGAATCTGATAAACCCCACTTCCGGTAGCCTAGCTGCAAGTGAAATGCCTTAAATTGCCGCTTGAAGCTTCAACTTTGGGTTCCCAGTTCCCGTTATTTGGGTATCGAAAAAAAAAGTCGATTAAGATTTGTCATTTTTGGTAGTGATTTTATTAGCCTATTCGATGCACAATGAGTTGGAGAATCTGATAAACCCCACTCCCGGTAGCCTAGTTGCAAGAGAAATGCCTTAAATTGCCGTTTGAAGCTTCAACTTTGGGTTCCCAGTTCCCGTTATTTGGGTATCGAAAAAAAAAGTCGATTAAGATTTGTCATTTTTGGTAGTGATTTTTTTAGCCTATTCGATGCACAATAAGTTGGAGAATCTGATAAACCCCACTTCCGGTAGCCTAGCTTCAAGGGAAATGCCTTAAATTGCCGTTTGAAGCTTCAACTTTGGGTTCCCAGTTCCCGTTATTTGGGTATCGAAAAAAAAAGTCGATTAAGATTTGTCATTTTTGGTAGTGATTTTATTAGCCTATTCGATGCACAATGAGTTGGAGAATCTGATAAACCCCACTTCCGGTAGGCTAGCTGCAAGAGAAATGCCTTAAATTGCCGTTTGAAGCTTCAACTTTGGGTTCCCAGTTCCCGTTAATTGGGTATCGAAAAAAAAAGTCGATTAAGATTTGTCATTTTTGGTAGTGATTTTTTTAGCCTATTCGATGCACAATGAGTTGGAGAATCTGATAAACCCCACTTCCGGTAGCCTAGCTGCAAGGGAAATGCCTTAAATTGCCGTTTGAAGCTTCAACTTTGGGTTCCCAGTTCCCGTTATTTGGGTATCGAAAAAAAAAAGTCGATTAAGATTTGTCATTTTTGGTAGTGATTTTATTAGCCTATTCGATGCACAATGAGTTGGAGAATCTGATAAACCCCACTTCCGGTAGCCTAGCTGCAAGAGAAATGCCTTAAATTGCCGTTTGAAGCTTCAACTTTGGGTTCCCAGTTCCCGTTATTTGGGTATCGAAAAAAAAAGTCGATTAAGATTTGTCATTTTTGGTAGTGATTTTTTTAGCCTATTCGATGCACAATGAGTTGGAGAATCTGATAAACCCCACTTCCGGTAGCCTAGCTGCAAGGGAAATGCCTTAAATTGCCGTTTGAAGCTTCAACTTTGGGTTCCCAATTCCCGTTATTTGGGTATCGAAAAAAAAAAGTCGATTAAGATTTGTCATTTTTGGTAGTGATTTCTTTAGCCTATTCGATGGACAATGAGTTGGAGAATCTGATAAACCCCACTTCCGGTAGCCTAGCTGCAAGGGAAATGCCTTAAATTGCCGTTTGAAGCTTCAACTTTGGGTTCCCAGTTCCCGTTATTTGGGTATCGAAAAAAAAAGTCGATTAAGATTTGTCATTTTTGGTAGTGATTTTTTTAGCCTATTCGATGCACAATGAGTTGGAGAATTTGATAAAACCCACTTCCGGTATCCTAGCTGCAAGGGAAATGCCTTAAATTGCCGTTTGAAGCTTCAACTTTGGGTTCCCAGTTCCCGTTATTTGGGTATCGAAAAAAAAAAGTCGATTAAGATTTGTCATTTTTAGTAGCGATTTTATTAGCCTATTCGATGCACAATGAGTTGGAGAATCTGATAAACCCCACTTCCGGTAGCCTAGCTGCAAGAGAAATGCCTTAAATTGCCGTTTGAAGCTTCAACTTTGGGTTCCCAGTTCCCGATATTTGGGTATCGAAAAAAAAAAGTCGATTAAGATTTGTCATTTTTGGTAGTGATTTTATTAGCCTATTCGATGCACAATGAGTTGGAGAATCTGATAAACCCCACTTCCGGTAGCCTAGCTGCAAGAGAAATGCCTTAAATTGCCGTTTGAAGCTTCAACTTTGGGTTCCCAGTTCCCGTTATTTGGGTATCGAAAAAAAAAGTCGATTAAGATTTGTCATTTTTGGTAGTGATTTTTTTAGCCTATTCGATGCACAATGAGTTGGAGAATCTGATAAACCCCACTTCCGGTAGCCTAGCTGCAAGAGAAATGCCTTAAATTGCCGTCTGAAGCTTCAACTTTGGGTTCCCAGTTCCCGTTATTTGGGTATCGAAAAAAAAAGTCGATTAAGATTTGTCATTTTTGGTAGTGATTTTATTAGCCTATTCGATGCACAATGAGTTGGAGAATCTGATAAACCCCACTTCCGGTAGCCTAGCTGCAAGAGAAATGCCTTAAATTGGCGTTTGAAGCTTCAACTTTGGGTTCCCAGTTCCCGTTATTTGGGTATCGAAAAAAAAAGTCGATTAAGATTTGTCATTTTTGGTAGAGATTTTATTAGCCTATTCCATGCACAATGAGTTGGAGAATCTGATAAACCCCACTTCCGGTAGCCTAGCTGCAAGGGAAATGCCTTAAATTGCCGTTTGAAGCTTCAACTTTGGGTTCCCAGTTCCCGTTATTTGGGTATCGAAAAAAAAAAGTCGATTAAGATTTGTCATTTTTGGTAGTGATTTTTTTAGCCTATTCGATGCACAATGAGTTGGAGAATCTGATAAACCCCACTTCCGGTAGCCTAGCTGCAAGAGAAATGCCTTAAATTGCCGTCTGAAGCTTCAACTTTGGGTTCCCAGTTCCCGTTATTTGGGTATCGAAAAAAAAAGTCGATTAAGATTTGTCATTTTTGGTAGTGATTTTATTAGCCTATTCGATGCACAATGAGTTGGAGAATCTGATAAACCCCACTTCCGGTAGCCTAGCTGCAAGAGAAATGCCTTAAATTGCCGTTTGAAGCTTCAACTTTGGGTTCCCAGTTCCCTTTATTTGGGTATCGAAAAAAAAAGTCGATTAAGATTTCTCATTTTTGGTAGTGATTTTATTAGCCTATTCGATGCACAATGAGTTGGAGAATCTGATAAACCCCACTTCCGGTAGCCTAGCTGCAAGAGAAATGCCTTAAATTGCCGTTTGAAGCTTCAACTTTGGGTTCCCAGTTCCCGTTATTTGGGTATCGAAAAAAAAAGTCGATTAAGATTTGTCATTTTTGGTAGTGATTTTTTTAGCCTATTCGATGCACAATGAGTTGGAGAATCTGATAAACCCCACTTCCGGTAGCCTAGCTGCAAGAGAAATGCCTTAAATTGCCGTTTGAAGCTTCAACTTTGGGTTCCCAGTTCCCGTTATTTGGGTATCGAAAAAAAAAGTCGATTAAGATTTGTCATTTTTGGTAGTGATTTTTTTAGCCTATTCGATGCACAATGAGTTGGAGAATTTGATAAACCCCACTTCCGGTAGCCTAGCTGCAAGTGAAATCCCTTAAATTGCCGTTTGAAGCTTCAACTTTGGGTTCCCAGTTCCCGTTATTTGGGTATCGAAAAAAAAAAGTCGATTAAGATTTGTCATTTTTGGTAGCGATTTTATTAGCCTATTCGATGCACAATGAGTTGGAGAATCTGATAAACCCCACTTCCGGTAGCCTAGCTGCAAGAGAAATGCCTTAAATTGCCGTTTGAAGCTTCAACTTTGGGTTCCCAGTTCCCGTTATTTGGGTATCGAAAAAAAAAGTCGATTAAGATTTGTCATTTTTGGTAGTGATTTTATTAGCCTATTCGATGCACAATGAGTTGGAGAATCTGATAAACCCCACTTCCGGTAGCCTAGCTGCAAGAGAAATGCCTTAAATTGCCGTTTGAAGCTTCAACTTTGGGTTCCCAGTTCCCGTTATTTGGGTATCGAAAAAAAAAGTCGATTAAGATTTGTCATTTTTGGTAGTGATTTTTTTAGCCTATTCGATGCACAATGAGTTGGAGAATCTGATAAACCCCACTTCCGGTAGCCTAGCTGCAAGGGAAATACCTTAAATTGCCGTTTGAAGCTTCAACTTTGGGTTCCCAGTTCCCGTTATTTGGGTATCGAAAAAAAAAGTCGATTAAGATTTGTCATTTTTGGTAGTGATTTTTTTAGCCTATTCGATGCACAATGAGTTGGAGAATTTGATAAACCCCACTTCCGGTATCCTAACTGCAAGGGAAATGCCTTAAATTGCCGTTTGAAGCTTCAACTTTGGGTTCCCAGTTCCCGTTATTTGGGTATCGATTTGTCATTTTTGGTAGCGATTTTATTAGCCTATTCGATGCACAATGAGTTGGAGAATCTGATAAACCCCACTTCCGGTAGCCTAGCTGCAAGAGAAATGCCTTAAATTGCCGTTTGAAGCTTCAACTTTGGGTTCCCAGTTCCCGTTATTTGGGTATCGAAAAAAAAAGTCGATTAAGATTTGTCATTTTTGGTAGTGATTTTTTTAGCCTATTCGATGCACAATGAGTTGGAGAATCTGATAAACCCCACTTCCGGTAGCCTAGCTGCAAGAGAAATGCCTTAAATTGCCGTTTGAAGCTTCAACTTTGGGTTCCCAGTTCCCGTTATTTGGGTATCGAAAAAAAAAGTCGATTAAGATTTGTCATTTTTGGTAGTGATTTTATTAGCCTATTCGATGCACAATGAGTTGGAGAATCTGATAAACCCCACTTCCGGTAGCCTAGCTGCAAGAGAAATGCCTTAAATTGCCGTTTGAAGCTTCAACTTTGGGTTCCCAGTTCCCGTTATTTGGGTATCGAAAAAAAAAGTCGATTAAGATTTGTCATTTTTGGTAGTGATTTTATTAGCCTATTCCATGCACAATGAGTTGGAGAATCTGATAAACCCCACTTCCGGTAGCCTAGCTGCAAGGGAAATGCCTTAAATTGCCGTTTGAAGCTTCAACTTTGGGTTCCCAGTTCCCGTTATTTGGGTATCGAAAAAAAAAAGTCGATTAAGATTTGTCATTTTTGGTAGTGATTTTATTAGCCTATTCGATGCACAATGAGTTGGAGAATCTGATAAACCCCACTTCCGGTAGCCTAGCTGCAAGAGAAATGCCTTAAATTGCCGTTTGAAGCTTCAACTTTGGGTTCCCAGTTCCCTTTATTTGGGTATCGAAAAAAAAAGTCGATTAAGATTTCTCATTTTTGGTAGTGATTTTATTAGCCTATTCGATGCACAATGAGTTGGAGAATCTGATAAACCCCACTTCCGGTAGCCTAGCTGCAAGAGAAATGCCTTAAATTGCCGTTTGAAGCTTCAACTTTGGGTTCCCAGTTCCCGTTATTTGGGTATCGAAAAAAAAAGTCGATTAAGATTTGTCATTTTTGGTAGTGATTTTATTAGCCTATTCGATGCACAATGAGTTGGAGAATCTGATAAACCCCACTTCCGGTAGCCTAGCTGCAAGAGAAATGCCTTAAATTGCCGTTTGAAGCTTCAACTTTGGGTTCCCAGTTCCCGTTATTTGGGTATCGAAAAAAAAAGTCGATTAAGATTTGTCATTTTTGGTAGTGATTTTTTTAGCCTATTCGATGCACAATGAGTTGGAGAATCTGATAAACCCCACTTCCGGTAGCCTAGCTGCAAGAGAAATGCCTTAAATTGCCGTTTGAAGCTTCAACTTTGGGTTCCCAGTTCCCGTTATTTGGGTATCGAAAAAAAAAGTCGATTAAGATTTGTCATTTTTGGTAGTCATTTTTTTAGCCTATTCGATGCACAATGAGTTGGAGAATCTGATAAACCCCACTTCCGGTAGCCTAGCTGCAAGGGAAATGCCTTAAATTGCCGTTTGAAGCTTCAACTTTGGGTTCCCAGTTCCCGTTATTTGGGTATCGAAAAAAAAAGTCGATTAAGATTTGTCATTTTTGGTAGTGATTTTTTTAGCCTATTCGATGCACAATGAGTTGGAGAATCTGATAAACCCCACTTCCGGTAGCCTAGCTGCAAGGGAAATGCCTTAAATTGCCGTTTGAAGCTTCAACTTTGGGTTCCCAGTTCCCGTTATTTGTGTATCGAAAAAAAAAAGTCGATTAAGATTTGTCATTTTTGGTAGTGATTTTATTAGCCTATTCGATGCACAATGAGTTGGAGAATCTGATAAACCCCACTTCCGGTAGCCTAGCTGCAAGAGAAATGCCTTAAATTGCCGTTTGAAGCTTCAACTTTGGGTTCCCAGTTCCCGTTATTTGGGTATCGAAAAAAAAAGTCGATTAAGATTTGTCATTTTTGGTAGTGATTTTATTAGCCTATTCGATGCACAATGAGTTGGAGAATCTGATAAACCCCACTTCCGGTAGCCTAGCTGCAAGAGAAATGCCTTAAATTGCCGTTTGAAGCTTCAACTTTGGGTTCCCAGTTCCCGTTATTTGGGTATCGAAAAAAAAAGTCGATTAAGATTTGTCATTTTTGGTAGTGATTTTTTTAGCCTATTCGACGCACAATGAGTTGGAGAATCTGATAAACCCCACTTCCGGTAGCCTAGCTGCAAGAGAAATGCCTTAAATTGCCGTTTGAAGCTTCAACTTTGGGTTCCCAGTTCCCGTTATTTGGGTATCGAAAAAAAAAGTCGATTAAGATTTGTCATTTTTGGTAGTGATTTTTTTAGCCTATTCGATGCACAATGAGTTGGAGAATCTGATAAACCCCACTTCCGGTAGCCTAGCTGCAAGGGAAATGCCTTAAATTGCCGTTTGAAGCTTCAACTTTGGGTTCCCAGTTCCCGTTATTTGGGTATCGAAAAAAAAAGTCGATTAAGATTTGTCATTTTTGGTAGTGATTTTTTTAGCCTATTCGATGCACAATGAGTTGGAGAATCTGATAAACCCCACTTCCGGTAGCCTAGCTGCAAGGGAAATGCCTTAAATTGCCGTTTGAAGCTTCAACTTTGGGTTCCCAGTTCCCGTTATTTGTGTATCGAAAAAAAAAAGTCGATTAAGATTTGTCATTTTTGGTAGTGATTTTATTAGCCTATTCGATGCACAATGAGTTGGAGAATCTGATAAACCCCACTTCCGGTAGCCTAGCTGCAAGAGAAATGCCTTAAATTGCCGTTTGAAGCTTCAACTTTGGGTTCCCAGTTCCCGTTATTTGGGTATCGAAAAAAAAAGTCGATTAAGATTTGTCATTTTTGGTAGTGATTTTATTAGCCTATTCGATGCACAATGAGTTGGAGAATCTGATAAACCCCACTTCCGGTAGCCTAGCTGCAAGAGAAATGCCTTAAATTGCCGTTTGAAGCTTCAACTTTGGGTTCCCAGTTCCCGTTATTTGGGTATCGAAAAAAAAAGTCGATTAAGATTTGTCATTTTTGGTAGTGATTTTTTTAGCCTATTCGACGCACAATGAGTTGGAGAATCTGATAAACCCCACTTCCGGTAGCCTAGCTGCAAGGGAAATGCCTTAAATTGCCGTTTGAAGCTTCAACTTTGGGTTCCCAGTTCCCGTTATTTGGGTATCGAAAAAAAAAAGTCGATTAAGATTTGTCATTTTTGGTAGTGATTTTATTAGCCTATTCGATGCACAATGAGTTGGAGAATCTGATAAACCCCACTTCCGGTAGCCTAGCTGCAAGAGAAATGCCTTAAATTGCCGTTTGAAGCTTCAACTTTGGGTTCCCAGTTCCCTTTATTTGGGTATCGAAAAAAAAAGTCGATTAAGATTTCTCATTTTTGGTAGTGATTTTATTAGCCTATTCGATGCACAATGAGTTGGAGAATCTGATAAACCCCACTTCCGGTAGCCTAGCTGCAAGAGAAATGCCTTAAATTGCCGTTTGAAGCTTCAACTTTGGGTTCCCAGTTCCCGTTATTTGGGTATCGAAAAAAAAAGTCGATTAAGATTTGTCATTTTTGGTAGTGATTTTATAAGCCTATTCGATGCACAATGAGTTGGAGAATCTGATAAACCCCACTTCCGGTAGCCTAGCTGCAAGAGAAATGCCTTAAATTGCCGTTTGAAGCTTCAACTTTGGGTTCCCAGATCCCGTTATTTGGGTATCGAAAAAAAAAGTCGATTAAGATTTGTCATTTTTGGTAGTGATTTTTTTAGCCTATTCGATGCACAATGAGTTGGAGAATCTGATAAACCCCACTTCCGGTAGCCTAGCTGCAAGAGAAATGCCTTAAATTGCCGTTTGAAGCTTCAACTTTGGGTTCCCAGTTCCCGTTATTTGGGTATCGAAAAAAAAAGTCGATTAAGATTTGTCATTTTTGGTAGTGATTTTTTTAGCCTATTCGATGCACAATGAGTTGGAGAATCTGATAAACCCCACTTCCGGTAGCCTAGCTGCAAGAGAAATGCCTTAAATTGCCGTTTGAAGCTTCAACTTTGAGTTCCCAGTTCCCGTTATTTGGGTATCGAAAAAAAAAGTCGATTAAGATTTGTCATTTTTGGTAGTGATTTTATTAGCCTATTCGATGCACAATGAGTTGGAGAATCTGATAAACCCCACTTCCGGTAGCCTAGCTGCAAGAGAAATGCCTTAAATTGCCGTTTGAAGCTTCAACTTTGGGTTCCCAGTTCCCGTTATTTGGGTATCGAAAAAAAAAGTCGATTAAGATTTGTCATTTTTGGTAGTGATTTTTTTAGCCTATTCGATGCACAATGAGTTGGAGAATCTGATAAACCCCACTTCCGGTAGCCTAGCTGCAAGAGAAATGCCATAAATTGCCGTTTGAAGCTTCAACTTTGGGTTCCCAGTTCCCGTTATTTGGGTATCGAAAAAAAAAGTCGATTAAGATTTGTCATTTTTGGTAGTGATTTTATTAGCCTATTCGATGCACAATGAGTTGGAGAATCTGATAAACCCCACTTCCGGTAGCCTAGCTGCAAGAGAAATGCCTTAAATTGCCGTTGGAAGCTTCAACTTTGGGTTCCCAGTTCCCGTTATTTGGGTATCGAAAAAAAAAGTCGATTAAGATTTGTCATTTTTGGTAGTGATTTTTTTAGCCTATTCGATGCACAATGAGTTGGAGAATCTGATAAACCCCACTTCCGGTAGCCTAGCTGCAAGGGAAATGCCTTAAATTGCCGTTTGAAGCTTCAACTTTGGGTTCCCAGTTCCCGTTATTTGGGTATCGAAAAAAAAAGTCGATTAAGATTTGTCATTTTTGGTAGTGATTTTTTTAGCCTATTCGATGCACAATGAGTTGGAGAATCTGATAAACCCCACTTCCGGTAGCCTAGCTGCAAGGGAAATGCCTTAAATTGCCGTTTGAAGCTTCAACTTTGGGTTCCCAGTTCCCGTTATTTGGGTATCGAAAAAAAAAGTCGATTAAGATTTGTCATTTTTGGTAGTGATTTTATTAGCCTATTCGATGCACAATGAGTTGGAGAATCTGATAAACCCCACTTCCGGTAGCCTAGCTGCAAGAGAAATGCCTTAAATTGCCGTTTGAAGCTTCAACTTTGGGTTCCCAGTTCCCGTTATTTGGGTATCGAAAAAAAAAGTCGATTAAGATTTGTCATTTTTGGTAGTGATTTTATTAGCCTATTCGATGCACAATGAGTTGGAGAATCTGATAAACCCCACTTCCGGTAGCCTAGCTGCAAGAGAAATGCCTTAAATTGCCGTTTGAAGCTTCAACTTTGGGTTCCCAGTTCCCGTTATTTGGGTATCGAAAAAAAAAGTCGATTAAGATTTGTCATTTTTGGTAGTGATTTTATTAGCCTATTCGATGCACAATGAGTTGGAGAATCTGATAAACCCCACTTCCGGTAGCCTAGCTGCAAGAGAAATGCCTTAAATTGCCGTTTGAAGCTTCAACTTTGGGTTCCCAGTTCCCGTTATTTGGGTATCGAAAAAAAAAGTCGATTAAGATTTGTCATTTTTGGTAGTGATTTTATTAGCCTATTCGATGCACAATGAGTTGGAGAATCTGATAAACCCCACTTCCGGTAGCCTAGCTGCAAGAGAAATGCCTTAAATTGCCGTTTGAAGCTTCAACTTTGGGTTCCCAGTTCCCGTTATTTGGGTATCGAAAAAAAAAGTCGATTAAGATTTGTCATTTTTGGTAGTGATTTTATTAGCCTATTCGATGCACAATGAGTTGGAGAATCTGATAAACCCCACTTCCGGTAGCCTAGCTGCAAGAGAAATGCCTTAAATTGCCGTTTGAAGCTTCAACTTTGGGTTCCCAGTTCCCGTTATTTGGGTATCGAAAAAAAAAGTCGATTAAGATTTGTCATTTTTGGTAGTGATTTTATTAGCCTATTCGATGCACAATGAGTTGGAGAATCTGATAAACCCCACTTCCGGTAGCCTAGCTGCAAGAGAAATGCCTTAAATTGCCGTTTGAAGCTTCAACTTTGGGTTCCCAGTTCCCGTTATTTGGGTATCGAAAAAAAAAGTCGATTAAGATTTGTCATTTTTGGTAGTGATTTTATTAGCCTATTCGATGCACAATGAGTTGGAGAATCTGATAAACCCCACTTCCGGTAGCCTAGCTGCAAGAGAAATGCCTTAAATTGCCGTTTGAAGCTTCAACTTTGGGTTCCCAGTTCCCGTTATTTGGGTATCGAAAAAAAAAGTCGATTAAGATTTGTCATTTTTGGTAGTGATTTTATTAGCCTATTCGATGCACAATGAGTTGGAGAATCTGATAAACCCCACTTCCGGTAGCCTAGCTGCAAGAGAAATGCCTTAAATTGCCGTTTGAAGCTTCAACTTTGGGTTCCCAGTTCCCGTTATTTGGGTATCGAAAAAAAAAAGTCGATTAAGATTTGTCATTTTTGGTAGTGATTTTATTAGCCTATTCGATGCACAATGAGTTGGAGAATCTGATAAACCCCACTTCCGGTAGCCTAGCTGCAAGAGAAATGCCTTAAATTGCCGTTTGAAGCTTCAACTTTGGGTTCCCAGTTCCCGTTATTTGGGTATCGAAAAAAAAAGTCGATTAAGATTTGTCATTTTTGGTAGTGATTTTATTAGCCTATTCGATGCACAATGAGTTTGAGAATCTGATAAACCCCACTTCCGGTAGCCTAGCTGCAAGAGAAATGCCTTAAATTGCCGTTTGAAGCTTCAACTTTGGGTTCCCAGTTCCCGTTATTTGGGTATCGAAAAAAAAAGTCGATTAAGATTTGTCATTTTTGGTAGTGATTTTATTAGCCTATTCGATGCACAATGAGTTGGAGAATCTGATAAACCCCACTTCCGGTAGCCTAGCTGCAAGAGAAATGCCTTAAATTGCCGTTTGAAGCTTCAACTTTGGGTTCCCAGTTCCCGTTATTTGGGTATCGAAAAAAAAGTCGATTAAGATTTGTCATTTTTGGTAGTGATTTTATTAGCCTATTCGGCACAATGAGTTTGAGAATCTGATAAACCCCACTTCCGGTAGCCTAGCTGCAAGAGAAATGCCTTAAATTGCCGTTTGAAGCTTCAACTTTGGGTTCCCAGTTCCCGTTATTTGGGTATCGAAAAAAAAAGTCGATTAAGATTTGTCATTTTTGGTAGTGATTTTATTAGCCTATTCGATGCACAATGAGTTGGAGAATCTGATAAACCCCACTTCCGGTAGCCTAGCTGCAAGAGAAATGCCTTAAATTGCCGTTTGAAGCTTCAACTTTGGGTTCCCAGTTCCCGTTATTTGGGTAAAGAAAAAAAAAAGTCGATTAAGATTTGTCATTTTTGGTGGTGATTTTATTAGCCTATTCGATGCACAATGAGTTGGAGAATCTGATAAACCCCACTTCCGGTAGCCTAGCTGCAAGAGAAATGCCTTAAATTGCCGTTTGAAGCTTCAACTTTGGGTTCCCAGTTCCCGTTATTTGGGTATCGAAAAAAAAAGTCGATTAAGATTTGTCATTTTTGGTAGTGATTTTATTAGCCTATTCGATGCACAATGAGTTGGAGAATCTGATAAACCCCACTTCCGGTAGCCTAGCTGCAAGAGAAATGCCTTAAATTGCCGTTTGAAGCTTCAACTTTGGGTTCCCAGTTCCCGTTATTTGGGTATCGAAAAAAAAAGTCGATTAAGATTTGTCATTTTTGGTAGTGATTTTATTAGCCTATTCGATGCACAATGAGTTGGAGAATCTGATAAACCCCACTTCCGGTAGCCTAGCTGCAAGGGAAATGCCTTAAATTGCCGTTTGAAGCTTCAACTTTGGGTTCCCAGTTCCCGTTATTTGGGTATCGAAAAAAAAAAGTCGATTAAGATTTGTCATTTTTGGTAGTGATTTTATTAGCCTATTCGATGCACAATGAGTTGGAGAATCTGATAAACCCCACTTCCGGTAGCCTAGCTGCAAGAGAAATGCCTTAAATTGCCGTTTGAAGCTTCAACTTTGGGTTCCCAGTTCCCGTTATTTGGGTATCGAAAAAAAAAGTCGATTAAGATTTGTCATTTTTGGTAGTGATTTTTTTAGCCTATTCGATGCACAATGAGTTGGAGAATCTGATAAACCCCACTTCCGGTAGCCTAGCTGCAAGGGAAATGCCTTAAATTGCCGTTTGAAGCTTTAACTTTGGGTTCCCAGTTCCCGTTATTTGGGTATCGAAAAAAAAAAGTCGATTAAGATTTGTCATTTTTGGTAGTGATTTTATTAGCCTATTCGATGCACAATGAGTTGGAGAATCTGATAAACCCCACT
>CAWVQA010000576.1:37500-65000 GCA_963932145.1 Acanthosepion lycidas | reverse complement strand
TATACCGATATTTCAATTAAGGGAATTACTTCAAAATTGACAACGGCAGGTATCAGTACAGCTCTACCTACTGCCAACGGTCTTCAACATTTATTACGGAAATATCCAGAAATTCTGACACCGTTCAACTATATGGAACCAATCTTACACAATGCGGAACACAGGATACAGACGACTGGTCTTCCCGTGCATTCATCTCCGCGGCGTTTACATCCCGATAAATATAAAAATGCGAAGATTGAGTTTCAGCATCTGTTGGACTTAGGGATAATCCGCCCATCATCCAGCCCATACGCTTCTCCTTTGCATATGGTGTCGAAATCGGAAGCTGGAGCTTGGAGACCATGCGGTGATTTTCGGCGACTTAATGCTCAAACAGTCCCGGACAAATATCCGATCCCGCATCTACAAGATTTTGCAATAACGTTACAAGGAGCGTCAATTTTTACGAAGTTGGACTTGAGAAAGGCTTTTCATCAAATCCCTGTGGCAAAAGACGACATCCACAAAACTGCTGTGACTACACCGTTCGGTTTATTCGAGTTTACTAGAATGCCCTTCGGTCTAAGAAACGCAGCGCAGTCCTTCCAGCGACTTATAGACGAAGTACTGCGTGGCCTGCATTTCACATTCGCCTATATTGACGATGTTCTGATTGCGAGTAGGAACATCGAAGAACACACCGATCACGTGGAACAGGTTTTCCGGCGATTGAAGCACTTCGGACTTAAAATTAATCCTACTAAGTGTGAATTTGCTGTACCGAAGCTGATCTTTCTTGGTCATGAAATAGATGGGAAAGGCATTACACCCGTCTCTCAAAAGGTCGAAGCTATTCAAAACTTCCCACAACCAACTACACTTCGACAGCTACGTAGATTTCTCGGTTTAGTAAACTATTACAGGCAATTCATACCTCATTGTTCGCAAGTGCTGATTCCGTTGACAAACCTGTTACAAAATCAAAGAAAGAAGAACAGCAAGATTAGTCTAACTGACGATGCACTTTCAGCATTTAATAATGCCAAGGAAGCCCTGGCTAATTACACCAAACTATCTTACGTTTCGGATAGTGAAGAAGCGACACTTACTCTTACTACTGACGCATCTGCTGATAGTGTAGGAGCCGTATTACACCAGGAGAGTGATAACGTGAAGAAACCACTTTCATTCTTTTCCGTGAAATTAAATTCAGCACAACGCAAATATAGTGCTTTTTCACGTGAACTACTTGCTATATATCTATCCGTTCGTCATTTCCGACATCTGTTGGAGGGCAGGAATTTTATAATTTTCACTGACCACAAACCTTTAGTGTATGCCTTGCACTCTAAAACAGATAACCCTCGTGACATAAGACAGCTGGACTACATCGCACAGTTTACGTCCGATATTCGTCACATTAACGGGAACGACAACATCGTTGCTGACACCCTTTCTAGAGCTACTGTGAATTCCGTCAAGTTACAGCCATTAGATTTTGAATGTTTAGCCAGAGAACAGCAGAGGGATGCCACCCTAGAAAAAGTGAAAAGCGACACGTCACTGCTCATTGAGCAACGACCAATTCCTTTCAGTGCGGCATACTTGTTTTGTGACGTTAGCACTAAACATCCTAGACCCTACGTGCCCCCTATTATGCGCAGACAAATTTTCGACCATTTTCATTCTATGTCTCATCCCGGCCGTAAAGCGTCAACGAAACTTATTTCTGAACGATTTGTCTGGCCAAACATGTCTGCAGACATAAAACACTGGACGCAGACATGTATTAAATGCCAGAAATCGAAAGTTCAACAACACACCAGATCTCCTCCTGGTCACTTTTCTGCACCGGATGGTCGATTTAAACATATACACGTCGACCTCGTCGGTCCCTTAATGGAAGTAGACGGATACGAATACTTGTTGACAATAGTAGACCGTTTCACACGTTGGCCAGTGGTGGTACCCCTGCGATCAATCACCGCCAGTGTTATCGCACAAACGATCTTACGTGAGTGGATAGCCACATTTGGATGCCCCTCTGTCATTACTACAGATCGTGGACCCCAATACCAGTCTACCCTCTTCGCTGAATTTACTAACCTGTTGGGTACTAAACATATAACAACTACAGCTTACCATCCGTGCGCAAACGGTTTGGTAGAAAGGTTTCACAGGCAACTAAAGGCAGCACTTACAGCTAGCGAAGACACACGATCGTGGATTGAGAAATTACCACTAGTAATGCTAGCACTGCGTAGTGTTGTCAAGGAAGATTTAAAATGCACCACAGCTGAGCTTGTTTTTGGGAGCCCACTTACACTTCCCGGTCAAATGATGGAAAAAGATGTTTCGACAAGACCATCTACATACTTCATTCAGGACTTGAAAGAACGCATGTCCAACCTCGTGTATACTGCAACGCGCACATCAAATAGAGCAATTTTTGTACCGAAAACTCTGGAAAACTGTGAGTTTGTATTTCTACGCAGAGATGCAGTTAAAAAACCCCTCACACCGACATACTCCGGTCCTTTCCAAGTTATTTCCCGTGCACCGAAATATTTTACCATCTTAATCAATAATAAGACAAACACTGTCAGCATTGACAGGTTGAAACCTGCTTTCATTGATGCCGATAGGCATTCTTCGACCTCGTTTGATCAAAATTCTTCCGCCCAGCAGAAGGATATTCTACCTGAAATTCTTCCGACAAAAACTACAACTAGAGCAGGCAGACATGTTCATTGGCCTACAAAATTTGCGAAGTATCATACATATTGAAATTTTTTTTTTCTTTTCAAACTTTCAATTTGGGGGTGGAGTATTTTAGCTGTCCGCTACCACTTTTTCACAAATGTCGATTTTCGTGCAGAAAGCGGATCACATCTTCATAAATGTTTCTTTAAAACCTGAACTTCTCATTGGACAATAAATAGTAAAATTATCTCGTATGTCTTTACGTGCATTGTTCTCAATAAGCAACACACAAAAAAAAAACATATCAGGTTCCAGACTGAGTTTTGTAAGGCGCTTTCTGAGTGGTTAACAGATGTTAAAAAAACAATTTACTGCTCACCACTACGTCCGAACAACGTCAACCTAGTTTTTGACCTGTCGAAAAAACAATGCCGTCGGAGCCTGTCACGTGACTAAAAAAGATATAAATTAAAGGTACGAGCGACCCCAGTCAGTGAGAATTTACGACGACTAGAATTTGCTAGACGACTTCACGACGCTTGAATCATTACTGCAGTGAAGTACAAAGTTAGAACCTCAAGTTCTTTAACATGAAATAACTTCACTGAAATTCAAGCTACAATTTCGATGAAACATCTCACTCACCAATTTCTACAAGAAAACATTCAATTACGTTAATTGAGTCTTAAACTTAAGTACAAACAATTACGAGCAATACATTCAACTAGGAGCAACAAAAACAAATAGAACATTCACTTCTCCAACTTCTTTGAAGCTGAAAGTTTATCGGCATATTTTCGGCTTTATAAGATTTTCTTTCAGTGAACATTTTGAACTACAGGATAATTCAACTTTTGTGAGCTCCGATAAAAAAATGTATTAGTAAAAACATTACCTCAGTCAAAGAGAAGTAACTCACATTATTATTGTTATTGTAAACTGTTATCATTTATAGATATAAATATTATTGTACTTGTTAAGAAAAGTTATTTTCTTGTATTCTTTCTCCTGTTTGCTTTTTTGTTTTCTTGCACATTCGTAAAGTAAAAAATGTGTGGGTTGATTTATTCCGTCAATACCACTACACGCTGAAAGCGTGTTCTATTTATTTTTTATATTTATAATTTGTGTTTTAGGAGAGAAATATCCTTTTCTCAGGTTTTGGAATGTTTGAGTTTTTTTTAACTTGCCTTTTCATTTCTTTGGCAGCCTGTCTAGCTTGAATTGATTTCATCAGTGTTAAATCCAGTTCCTTGAGTAGGCGTTTTGTGAGACGCAAGTCCTTAAAAACAACTATTAGAATGTCTTTTACTAAAGGAGTTGCATAAGTCTCCGATTGTATAGTTGCTCTATTTTTGTCACATAATCGTCGAATCTCTGACCATTTATTTGTTTGCAAGTAAATAAATAACTTTCTAGCAATAGTTAGGCTTTATCTGGATTCACAATAAACTACAAATTTATCAATTACTTTTGTAATATTCACTTTATCGTCATTATTTTCGAATCTGAATGTGGAAAAAAATTATCTTCCTTTTTCCTTCCATTCACGTTAGTAAAATGGAAATTTGGACTTTCCCAGGTTTAGTATTGGATTCGGTCTTGCCATCTCCTCCAGGCTCCAGACAAGTTTACCTATTCAAATTTGAGTGGTTTGGATGCAGGCAATTTTTTCTTTATCGACGAGTGAGTGAGTGAGTGAGTGAGTGAGTGAGTGAGTTAATAAGTGTAAAGACAGCCAAAAAAATGACCCAGAAATCCCTGCTATCAATGGTGCATGTTTTATTTATTAACATTAAAACAAAGAAAAAAGAAAAAGTACATAATCAGAAGAAATTTTTACAGAAATATAAACGATTCTGTCCCTTGGATGGGGCGAATCAGTTTTTGTTTACTAAGGGAAGCAACTCTTATCTTTCTTTTTGTTAACAATGCTGTAATGGATTCACTCCCTTTTCTTTCTGAAGCATTTGAATTGTTTAAGAAATAATCAATAATTAGGTATCACATATGTAAATTTCAAACAGGTACTAGGTATTATCTGATTGCATCTTCTTAATCTACATGATTAAAGAAACTTAGAAGTTTTATTTCATCAAAATATCTCAAACCGTTTAATTTTGACAGATTTCTTTTTATTTTTACACATGTGCTCGACAGTCATTTTTAGTCTATTATGATTTAGAATAAATACTATATTTGGATTCCTATATTTCAAACAGCAATTAAGAACAACGGTTAAAATTATACTAGCTTCTTAGGTACATAAACAAATTAATAATAAAATTACAGATAGTATCACTGCATATTTCATAAATAAATTCAGTGTGAATATGCAAATTTTATAAATCAAAACTTCTGCAAGTACGTGCAAACAACTCATAACCTGAGGTTTGACATTTCATAAAACTGGTAATATGACCCACATTCATCCCAAATATCACATTATGACTATACCTGTAACATAGCTAATTTTGGGGGTAGTCATAGAATGGATATATATGTTGGATTATTTCACTTCAAAATTGAAAAGAAAATTGCTTTTTAACCTTTTAGTTTTGTATTTGAAAGGCCGAATTTAGACTTGCTTGAATTGTGTCATAAAATGAATACTTCTTACACTAGAAAAACCAAATTTCATATTTAGCCATTTCGGGGGGGGGGGCTGTTTCCATTTATCATGGTTAAAATGACCTAAAATCAACAGATTAGAATGTATATGGAGCAGATGCTGAACAAGTACAGTCCTGACTCAATATGTACAATTTCTGGACTGTAGAGAGAGAGAGAGAGAGAGAGAGAGAGAGAGAAGCTTAACACACGCCATGCAATACCCACTGTTACAAGATGAGATCTTGCCCTGCTTTGATAAACGGAAGTTACCATCACGAGTCCCCGACTCGAAATGAAAACTGCACGTCTACGCATAGGCTCGACGCAGATACTTCCGTTTAGGATAAACTAAAAAAAAAAGGAAAAGAATTAAATCAACCAATCGGACCGTCTCCCGCGTATTCAAAGAATTGCCATTTGGAGCCGATAGGCGTGTATAAGTTCAACACGGGGAAGTCAAAAGGCTATAAAATATATCTAGAGTCTTTCTTGTTCTTTCGATTCTAAATTTCATTGTTTTGCAACCAGACGCAGTATTTCGCCCACATTGTTTTCACATCGCCCACGCATCTAAATACGGAATATAACACTGGTGTCAAGCGTACAGCAAAACAATGGAATACTCAGGCCTCTCTCGCTCAGAAATTCTGGAACTCATCAAGCAACAGAAAACAGCTATTCTCCAAACGAAAATCGACATGGAACGCGCTGACAACCCCCAAACACAATCGATCATTAACGAACTAAAAGCAGACCTTCACGAACTTTTAGCCGCTCTGCAGACTACCACACATGATCGCTCACACACGCTGCGCACAGACTACGAACTATTAATGCGACAGCAATCACTTCGGGACGCTACGAAATCCATCCGGGCCTTCGAACCAGGCAATGACGTCAACCGCTTTATCACCGACCTCAGCAAAGCTTACACGATACACGTTAAGCCAGAGTTGAGCGAATACCCCGAGATGGAGAAAGAATTCGTCAAACTGGCAAAACAACTCCTTAACGAAGGCATCTTCCAGCAGATGGAAGACTCAAAACAATCCACAGCCACGTTCGAGGAACTGAAAACTTACCTCGTCTCCACTCACGGGAACCAGATGACGAATTTCCAACATCTGAGCCGGGCATGGGACCTCCAGCGCTGTGAGGGGGAGAAATTCACTGATTTTGCAGGCCGACTTGAGAACACAATCCGAGAGGCCACAGTCCACATGAAGTTGGACAAATAAAATGCCGAGATGACGGCCGACACCGCTTTCTCCCTAATGGGGGCCATGCTCATGAGCGAAAGGATCAAGGCATGGGCACCCAACATTTATCCACACCTCGTCAAAACCATGGATAGACACTACTCAGCGGGCGGTATTGCCAGCGACGCGCAACGCTTTCTCGGTCGCGGCATCAAAACAGACATGACCACCTCCACTGAAACAACCGCATTGATCGCGAGCCAACCTGCAAATTCCGGCAAGCTTCACAGCCTTGAAAGTGACAGAATACTAGACGACGTAAAGCGACAATTGCTGGACCTGAACGAGCAACTACGGCAGGCGCACAGGCACGACCCAACCACCATCAACAGGAACAATCAGACCGGCCCCTCCTCCAACATGAAGCACAGCCGGACGCAAAGAGGCACTGGCCAATCCGGCCACCCGGCAGTATGCAGAAACTATCTACGAGGCCGTACATGCTTCAAGGGTAACAGATGTCCCTATTTTCACCCTCCCCACGCTCAAGCTCACATAGCGACCACTGATACCACCTTACCCGGAGCAGACAGTGATCCACACAACGCCGAGCACTCGACATGCTTCAACGATCTGGATTTTCAGCAGGGACCGAACGAGATGTGATGTATCGTTCCCCGGTCCCCGAATCCAAACCCCATCATCACATATTCAACCTTCAGATCTTACCCGAGCTCCGATCCCCCTTTGTCCAGATCAACTTCCGCAGCAACGACATTATGTTCTCTGATGTCGGCATGTTGGATTCTGGGTGCACGACTTGCATCGTCCCTATTTCTCGCTTACCCGAAGAAGCGAGAAAGTTCATGACCCAATCTGACATCCGAATTAAGGAAATCGGAGGGGACGTCTCTATTCTGGGCAAATTAACTTGCGACGTCACCTTAGGCGACCATACTTCCCCCGCCTTCCACAAGGTCGACACATCGCCCACGCATCTAAATACGGAATATAACACCACTAATGATTACTAATAATCCGTATGAAATAAATATTACTAAGAAATAATAATAAATTAGGAAAATCATAAATTTGTACCTAGATAGCAATAAATCGTAACTAAAATCGATTCATTAAAAAGTAAGAAAATTGTTTGAGCGGGTAAATGTTACTTCGTAACTGAAATGCTGGTAATTAGTGCGAGAATACTGCAGAAACATAAAAGATATTCTAGAATTTTTTTGTAGAATTTTTTTGAATCTCATTCTTTGAATATGAACATTTTTCGATCACTACGTTTTTTTTCGTGATTTGAATCTGAGCGGGTTAGGGCTAGGGTTAGGGTTAGGGTCACAAATCGATTTTTGTTTCATATTTTTATGACGAAAACGGTTTTTAAATTCCATTTACATTTTACATATCATGGAAAATTAATATTATAAACAAATTTTTACCAATTTCCTTGAAAATTTCGTCCATAGAAAACATGCTGGTCGATTCTTTTGTGTCCGTGTTGACGCTGGATATTGAGGCTCACGTGGAGTTGAAATGATGGCCGAGCGAGTCGCACATGGTTACACATAATTGCACACGCGCAAAATGGAGCCATCGTTTCATATTTGATTTTGATTTAATTTCATAGATTAGTAAATGAGCGTTTTAATGATATATTTTATGTTTCTTTACAAGAATCGTTTGGATTTTACAATCAAACTTTTCTTTTAAATTGTTTACAAACTTCTTATTAAAATTAGAAAATATAAAATATATTAAAATGAAGCTTAGAATGTTAACTTTCAAACTAACGTGTTACCAAAATTGGACTAAACCCTGCGGAGTGCGCATATTACAAAATTTGAGGAAGTCTAAATTGCCGTCAGTGAAAAAAATTGCCAAAATTTTCCGAAATCACCAAAATGTCTCTATTTTCAAACTGTAATATTCATCGCACACTGTAGTACATATAAAAATAAATAATATAAAAACAAATTTCATGAAATAAGCTTTTATTTGGTACGTATTATGTTTTTATGAAGATATTGAATTAAATAACACGGCGAGTTGAATATATGCACTTTTTAGTGTTTAGTTAAGAATTTCATCGGCTTTAAGCCGAGTGTTGGGATACCTACAGTAATCGATCGTTTTTGTTTTCTGTATACGTACAAGTGTAACGTAGGTTATCTCAACACATTTTCAGTGTCCCGTAAATATTTAGAACTCACGCATAAATATGAATAAAAACAAACAAAAAAAATGATCGATCATCTCCATTTCCTTGAACTTTTAGACTTAACGTCGTCGGCGAACTCAGTGCATTTCTTGTGTATTTCTTTCAATTACCTCATGATTAATTCGTCTTTCAGTTTCGTATTTTCGCTAAACACAAAATATTCCTTTAAAAAATTATTTTATTAATATATGATATTTTTTGTAAAAGATTATTCTGTTTTTATTTGTTTGCGGGTGGTACGCTGTTGTTCTCAATTGGTGAAAAACAATTATTTTGACAATTCGGTAAATAATTCAGATTCGAATTGGTTTGGGCAAGCTTCAATCCATCTAATGTTCCTGCCAATACACGTTAAGATTTAATTGTAGGGTGAAAAATAAGGATCCGTAGGTTTCTTTACTAGCGTTAAGGGCCCAGCAATATCAAGATGTGCCGTCTGGAAGCGACAGGAGGGCAACTCGAACGGTTGCCCTGCACTTTTTGATGTATTCTTATTCTTGCTTGCCGGCAATGTTGGCATTCCTTACAACAAGTGTTTATTGACTTGTCCATCTTGGGCCAACACTATCTTGATTTTATGATTTTTGTAAAGGCTGTTGTCCCAATTATGCAGACACTCAAATACCGATTTCCTTAGATTTTCATCAAAAAAGGTTGTGGAAAAGGTAATGACACGTAGTACTACTTCGTTTTTGTCCACAGTGTTGGGTTTCAGACGATCACAGAAAGTTTTGATTTCATCATCAGTATTTTGGTGTGTCACTATTTCTTGTAAGTCGCAAACATCAATACTGATAGCATTTGCAGGTCGTGACAAATAATTGGCCACTATATTTTGTGAGCCTTTTATGTAAGATATATTGTAAACGTACTCGCTAATGAAAGTGAGGTGACGTTGTTGACTTCATTAAAGACTGACTTTTAAAAGCACTGTAAAGAGGTTTATGGCCAGTCATTAAAAGAACATTTCTTCCTTCCACTAAATATTTAAAATGTAACACCGATAAGTATGCAGCTAATAGTTCTTTGTCACACATGGAATACTTTTATTGAGTTTGTGATAATTTTTTGAAAAGGAACCAATAAGAATAGGTTGATTATTAATCATTTGATGAAGTGATGCTTCTAGGACATAATTTGAAGTATCTGTCACTAGCTGATAGTAAGCATCGTTCAAGTTGGGGAAATCAAAAGCGTTTGCACTTGTTAAACAGTTCTTTATATTTGCAAAAGGTTTAATTTCTTCTTTAGTAAGCGTTATTATTTGAAATATTTGTTCAAGAAGCATTCGTTCTGTCAGCGGTAATATTATGTTGCTGAAGTTTGATACAAGTTTTTTATAGAAATTCGCCATTCCGATAAATGTACATAGCGATTTAGAATTGTTTGATTGAGGAAATTGTGTTAGTTCGTCAAGAGTTTTAGTCATGGATTTAATTCCATTAGCTGAGATGTGAAATCTTAGAAAATCGAGCTCGCTGACAGTAAATGTACACTTCCAAAGAAAGATTTTAAAGTCATATTCATTGAGTTTCTGTAATATTTCCTCAAGGTGTTTAGAATGACTATATATACGTCATCTAAGAAGATAAGCATGTAAGTGAACGTACATTTGACATCACGAAAAATACTATTCATCATCCTTTGGAGGGTACTCGATGCGTTTCGCAAGCCGAAAGGCATATAATTGTACTCGTATAATCCGAAAGGCGTGGTTATCGCTGTTTTACATATGTAATCGGGGTAAACTGGTATTTAACGATATGCCGATGACAGATCGATTTTCGAGAACATTTTTTTGTTATGCAATTTAGACGACAAAGATTTTATATTTGGAATCGGGTAGCATTCAGGTTTTGTTATCGAATTCAATAGTCTATAATCAAATACGGGTAGGTAAGTTCCATCATGTTTAGGTACCATATGTAAGGTTTTACTCCATTCTAATTTGGAAGGGAAATTTATTCCAGTTTTTGAAGTTTCCGAAATTCCTCAATCGCTATGTCGTATTTTTGCGGGGTTTGGTAGCTGTTGCAAATTTTTCTGAGAAATGCGTGGGCGAATGTTGTATTCTTTGATTTTTAGCCAATAGGATTTCTTGAAACATTTAAGTTAGGGATGAATTTGAGAAAAATTATTTTTATGTCAGTTGAGCCTATTTTTGCACAAATTTTGACTGTTTTGTTATGGAAATTTCTCGAAGCTTATTTTTATTTAACAACCAATGACATTCACTAGGTTAAATTTGGTAATGTGTGGTTCGATTTGGGCCTTGTAAGGATTAACCCACTATAAACGATCTATGAATGAGTAAATAAGATACGATAAACTACATCCTGGCCTGGAATATAACAATAATAATTTATATAAACATTAATAAGTAGTTTCGTATTGTACAAAAACAATGTTCATAGATGGTTGGTATTTAGCAAAGATTAAATACAAATTGATGAATTAGATTCATTTGAGAAAAATCTAATCAATTTGAACAAAAGATTACCCTTTTCAAGAAATAAACATGGTTAGGTCGATATCTTAGGATTAATAGGTGTCGACATATTCATGCATTCTACCAAACTCGTTAAATGGATGAGGGGCTTAGCGTGGGAATTAACGAGTTATATAGCACCATTTGGAGGCATTTAATCAATTTCTATATGATCATCAGATAAAACCAGTAAATTCTAAGACTTCAGTTAATCAAAACAATTATCATACTATCTTAAAGGAGTTAGCCAAATGTTCTGAGCGAGAAGTACATTGTGTATTAAATCCAAAAGACACCTATACTGATAACATATCTGATACGTTTGATATGTCTCTAGTAGAAACAAATGTTGAGCACATGTTAGAAATAGATTCAGCTATTACAGGAGTAGATATAAGTTCATATGACAGAAAAAATAGAGGAATTCACAGAATCTATTGAATTAAAAACGATAAATATTATGTGGATCTGCCGTGGATCATTTTTTCCATCAAATTATAAAGTAGTCCTAGCTGTACTCCAATGAACAGTGCAGTCTCTTGAACGTAAAAATCTGCATAAAGATTATAACGAAGTATTATTTCAGCAAGAAAAAGAAGGCTTTCTAAAAAGAATACACATATCATCAAAAGAGTTATTTAAAAAAAATATTTTTGGATTCCACAAAGACCTGTGCTCAAAATGGAATCTCAAGCTACAACAAAAACTTGAACCGGTTTTCAATTGTTCACTGAAAATGTAGGGCACATGATCCTTAAACGAGGCTGCCTATTCAGGAATAAACGTGATCAATAATATGATCGTATTATTGCTAAAACTTAAAGCAAACACGTATGTTATGTTAGGCGACATAAGGAAAGCTTTTGAAATGATTACACTTAAAAGGGGAGAAGATAAGCACACATTCTGTTTCCTCATGAAAAATGGAGACGAACTGTTGTCCTTAGATATAACAACTTCATTTTCGAATTTGCCCCCATTTATACTTAACTACATTTTAAAGTATTACTTAGAGCAGTACCAGCTTGATGTATGTACTGAAATGCTCAAAAATAACTTTTATGTGGATAATCTACAACAAACTAGCAATAACCCTGATAAATTTATTGACTTGTATAAAAAGTTTCAAGGAAGATAATTTTAACCTTCGCTCTTGTAGCATTACTAGTAAGGAATCAATTATGGTAAAGGAAAATACCATCTCTCCACATGAACATTATGACAAGATATTAGGATATAACCATTGTCCTAACAATTATACGATGACAGTGACAAAGATCACAATAGACAGAGATGTGAGGACTAGGAGGCAGATATTAATCCAGTCAGACAGGATTTTTGACACATTATCATTATATGAGGAAGTTCTCAAGAATATATTTGAAACATGGTCTACATTATCCAACATCTCTTTCTTACGTCAAGCTATTAATAAGAGAATAGTATGGCCAGGATAATGCCAAGGAATCCCAGAGGAGTCTACCCGTAAGGTTCCTAATCTTTTTATACTAATCTTACTTATATCTGAATATATAATGCAGTTCTCATTGTAAACTGAATATCGCACTAATAAAGAGATTCAATGTGAATTCTGGTGACTTATTGAACTTTACATGTTGACTAAATGGTTGCATATGAAAGTGCATTTAACTAGGCATGTTTCTTCCTTGTTGGGAATATATGAGAAATATGATATTATAGGATTATTTTTCCGTTGGCAGTTTTAAGTTTAGCTAATCAGCTTACAGCTGCTGATTGGCGCACTTTTCTACCTTTTTTTGAACACACTTTATGAATTCTGAATGACAACATACTAAACGGGTGAATCACCACAGAGTCCGTAGATGGCGAGAACATCAACTCACCATTAGCAGATAAACTTGCAAAGAATACAAAAACGGGCGAATGAAAGTGTGCATATAGAGATATATTCCTTTTTTATGCATATGTGTACAGACTTCCAATGAAAGATTGCAAGAGACTTACTTTTGATTGGAGTTCTTTGTTGATTTAGTTTAATTATTATATATGCCTGCGTGCAGTCAAGTAAGCCTAGGTTGTTTGTATTTGCATTAATGTATAAATAATTACATATAATTAACAACATGTTTTCTTGCCTTAGAAAACTAAATGGAAAATATACAAAGGAGGGAATGAAGGTGTGTGTGCAGAGGTCGTGTCCTTATACGTATTTGAAAAGTATTATTAAAGATGTCGAGAGACTTACATTTCAGAAGAATCCTTTATTGGTTTGGCAGAATTATTTTATTTTATTTGTTTTTATCATTTCACCCCAAGCAAGGCGGTAATGCCATTAGTATGCAGGCGGCTCCAGGGAGTTAAAGTGAAAAAGAAGACTGAGAAAAGGGAGGGTTGATGAAAGGACAGAAGGTGAACGAAATTCAAGAAGATAGAACATGGTGACTGACGATATATTTAAATTTTTGAAGATTGTAGCTACCAGGGAAGTAAAGAAACAGAAGAAAGTTCCACAGGTGGGAAGTACGAGAAAAGAAATTCTTGTCATTCCACTCTCCATTTCAAGGGATATCATGTGTAGTTCTTATTTTAGTGCTGTTCACTTAGTATTCACCCCATTGAAGCTGTTGTTTGCTGTAACAAAAGAGAAGCTATGATGAGTGCACTCAAGAATGACAAGCAGAAACAGGAAACGTTTCTGTATTTTACAAAGAATTCTTAGAAAAGAAATAAATTCCAGTGAGCAGGAATTCTGTGGGTGGGAATCCCTTGTCGATGAAAGATTGCAGAGGAGAATACACAGATTCTTTCAAACTGACAGAAAGGCAACATGAGCTCAAATAACGGATGTTTATAGAAAATTATTTCTCAATGCACAAGACAACGAAAAGTGAAGTAGATGAGCAACAGCATCAGAAGAGCACGTCGAATGCGCCCTTGTCAGTACGTCATCAGTCTTCTTTGTAACCGCCTTTTCAAACCTGCTAATAAATTAATAACTGACCCATCCTTACTATTCGATTAGAAATCATAACTAGAACCATACTCTCACTTTGTAACGGTCTGACTAATCACTAACAAACTCTAAACAGGCAATGTCCAAAATAAAGAAGCGGTGGATATATTTTGACACGTCGAAGTTAAATTCAAAATAATTATATAACATTAACAATACTAAAACTTTGAGATTTTCGTTGGCTGGTTTAAAAATTCTTAATAATAAATAAACCTTTGAAACAAATATGAATTTTCGTCATTATAAAATCCTATGAACAATCGATAAACATAGTTTTGCACACTACACGCAAAATATACGTAAGTATTTAAATCTTCAACTATATTCGTCCAATCTACACAAAAGACGTATTGAAATATTTTTATTCAATTAATAAATGAGATTTTTCACCAGAAAATAGCTTGCTGAAATAATTTTATAGTGAATGTCCGACTTGAAAGTGATTACACCATTTCCTGAAATGAGGATTAATATGTTTCTCGGCGTAGTACATCAGACACATCTTTTGTGGTTTCAATTCCAAAGAGACAACTCTTTGACTTCAATTATTAGTCGAGAGTCTGCAAGTCAGTGAAGATGGGTCTGTGGTAAGATCTCGGCTCACGGAGTCTATGATTGGAGGTTCGTGTCCGATTAATGGCTGTTATATTTTTTTCTTGCAACAGACCATGCCAAGATTAGGTTTATAAGTCAATAAAAATCAGTTTTCTGTCGGGCCGTTCCTTGTAGGGTAGCGGTATGTTTGAGAAGAAATGGACTTGCGGTTAGAGGTTCAATTCCGGCAAGACTCCCATTCCCATGATTAGTTGTACTACAGGAAATCACTTATTCCTGTGCGTCCGTTAGAAGGGGGAGGGTCTTCCTGGCGTTGGATTTGCCGTTTTTGGCAAATCCAACACCGGCAACTTCCCGCCCCCCCTCTAATCGACGTGCTCAAACTCGCATGAAAAACAGGGGACGGCTTTTCGTTCAGCTCAACTCCGTGACCTACTTTAATACAATTCCTACAATATTCTTCACGTGACATGTTAATAAATTTCAACCAATCAATGGCTTTCAAGTTTGATTGACCGACTTCACACTTGAATTCGTCTTCTGAATGTGGACGGTTCATGTTAACTTCATTCCTACATTAGCTGTTTAAAGTATCAGCTTCCGGTGAATGTTAGAGTCAGCTGATAAATTTTATTTTGTTGGAATTTGGTAAATGGTGAGTGAAAACTTCACAATTACATAAGCTGAGAGAGGCAAACTTGAATTGGAAACAGGTAGTTTCGTATACTGAGAAAGACATTTAGACAACTCCAGGTAAGATTCAGTGTTTCTGTCTTATTTAGATCTCTGCAGAGCGGTTCATACATTATTATTTTAGTTTTAACATAATATTATACAATGTATTTTAAATGATTTTAATATTTAAACCATTCGGTATTTTATTATGTTTGAAACAATATATAGTGCACGAATCAAGTTTTCAAATTGCGTTAATTTATCAGTTTTCTGATTTGCAGCGCATCTTTTGAGTTTAAACTACTTATGGGTATATATGTTAATAGTATAAAACCAAATAGAAGTGAATTTTTATTGGTGGTAATACGTATCAAAGTTGTCATGTTGGTAAAATTCGAAAACTAACCTACGATATACAACGAAAAATTTACGATTGTAATTTACATTCGCACACCTTAACCCATGAAACTACAAAGATTGAAACTTACTTCAAGAGTTAATATACGTTTTTATTAAAATTTAATCATTGCGTACAACCAGAGCTGTGACTAGGTCCTTGAACCCCAGAATGAACATGCAGTTAATTTATGAAGTCTTTTAAAAAATGTAATACTCAAAGTTTTTTCACCGCCACCATTAAGAATCTCCCGCCAGTGTATTACGTCTTTTATTTTGGGCTCAAATAATTAACTTCATATAGAGATTAAGCATATGTGTAGTTCATTAAAGTATAATTCTGATAAAGAAAATACCTGTGTTGAAGCCAAATTGGTCAGATGCCTATAATTCACCAAACCCTAACCCTAATTCAGTACTGCAGGTGTGAGAAAGCCGTCACCTTTCTGTTAAAAAAAAAAAAAAAAAAAAGAGAAGCTGCGTTTTAGTCCATTCTTTCTCTACCTGAAACTGATCATACTATAGATTCCCAATTTTAAAATTCCTTTTAACAAATCCCAAAAGCCGTATAATGTGGATTCAATCTTACAGTTTATCAAAAATAACAGGTTTGCTATTGCTCTGAAAGCTTCAACATTTATGTTTTGTTAATGTATCATAGCTGCACATTTCAATAGTTAGCCATTAATATATTTTATATACTTTTCATAATCTAAGAAAAACAAGGGTCAAATTCAAGTAAAAATGGATTCTTGATACTTTTAAAGTCTGACACACATCCATATATTCGATTAAAATCAAATCTTTGAGATTTATTGATTAGTAGGACTTTTTAAAATCCCAGTCTATATTTGAGGGAAGAAAACTATTTTTTTTGGTTCGTACACCGTTCTATTAATTTGATTATATTAGGTTGGTGCAAAAATAATGACGTAATGTCGTTTTTTGACGTATTTTTTAACGTCAAAAAACTACATTATTACGTCATTATTTTTGCACCAACCTAATATATATTTCAGTGATGTTCATTATAGATTATCCCCCTATTTAAACTTATTTGAAAAATATCCAAGAACTTTTGTTTTTACTTATTTTGGATAAAAACCAGGAAAATGAAGTAAACTATCACCTGATCATTTGATTAAAGAATGTTCACTATATATCTCTCTCTAACAATTCGCTAAAAAATCAGTACAGCATAATAACAGGTCCGAAACTTAATAAAAACAGTTTCATCATTAAAATGTTTAAGAATCTTAAGAGAACAAAGTATTTTGTAAATATTAAAATTTTTCTCTAACAAGTTGTAAATTTGGATAAAAAATTTTTTTTTCTTTTTTTTTTTTTTGTTAAAGCCGTAAGACTTGTGGTCATCGCCATTTTTAGTGTAGCAAAGTGTTGGAGAACACATTAATTTTGAAATTATTGCAAAAATCAAATAATTGTCTAATTTAAATGAAACTTTTAGAACTTATTCAAAAATGAATTAATTTATTTTTGAAACTTATTTTTAGAAGATCTTGGTAAAATTTTTTTTTTTTTTTTTACATCTGTTACCCCTCCCCACCTAAATTAATTTTATGAAGAAATTTGGAGAAATTAAATAACCTTTTTTTTTTTTTTTTTTTTTTTTTTTTTTTCACAACTAATGACAACTTTTTAAAAATCGGCTCCAAATCGTAAAATAGAGAAACTGCGATAAACTGATCTAATTATCAAATTAGATAAGCTTTTATTTGCTTTTATAAATAATATACATTAAGGACATTATTATCTGAAGGAAAAAAATTTCGATGAATAAAGAATTTTTACAACAATTGTTTGCATTTTTTTTATATATTTTCATTTTTTCTTTAATTTTAAGAAATGTTTTAAAATTCTTTCATGCTGCGCATGGGGTCGGTTATTAGGTTTTTAAGTGTAGGTAGACTATAAGCGAAATACAAATAACGTTACCCAATTTTTTTATTTTACCATAATAAAATTATTTTTTTGTGCGTCAAGATGTTTGATTTCCTGGGGGAAAGCTCCTTGACACACACACACACACACACACATACACATATATATATATATATATATATATATATATATATATATATATATATATATATATATATATATATATATATAGGTCTTCAGCTGCCGGCAATTCTTCATTCATTTCACTTTCGTCTTTCATCGACCCTACGCTTCAACAAGCTTGTTTGGAAATCATCCCTTCAAGATTTAAAAAGTAAGTTTTTTTTTTTGTTTTTTTTTTTATTTATTACGTTTAAATATTTTCAGTTATTTTGGTATGTATTGTACTTTTTAGTCCGTGGCACACATCAAGTAATTTTTTTTTTTTTGTAAAGTAAAGGCAACCCTTTATTTTATTTAAAACCTAATGTTTAATTTCCTTATTTTTAAAGTATTTTTTCATTTAAAATTAGTTTTCTTTTCTCAATTTAATTGTGGTCTCCACTAATTCGCGATAACTAAGCTTTTTTTTTTCCTCATGTTTTATTTTTTAATGGATTTAAAAAAAAATTAAGCTTTCTTGAAGCATTCATTTGCCTTAATTGAAAGCTGAAGGTTACAATAAACTTTATTTACTATTTCCACTTTCCAATAAGCCAAATCTGCTTAGTGTTACAGAAATTGATTGGAATAGGGGTTTTCCAGTAAAAGCAATAAAAAATATTGCAATTCTTTTCTTAAATTTTTCAAAATACAATATTTTTCTGAAACATTATTTATGCAAAATTATCAAATTTACAGCTAAATAATAATTTCATATCTGAATTAATAATAAAAAAAATTAGAATATGAATTAATGGAGTTAGAACGTGTTCACAATTTTTTTTATTCGAGAAAAATTGTATGCACCACGTGACTAAAATGAATGAATGAATGTTAATTATTTAGTGATTGGAATAGTTTTTATTTATTTATTTTTTTCCAGTAACAAAAAAGATATGTTTGGTGGTACAAAATTTTATCACTGCCATGAATAGACAAAAAATCGTTTTATTATTGCAACTCATGATAATAAGTAAAAACGAAAAACCAACGAGCTGACGGTAACCGGTTTTGTACCTCTCTCAACAGAGCTTTAAAAAAAGAAAAGAAATGATAATGGAAGTTTATTGGTGGGAAAACATCAATAGTTTACAAGCAGTAAAATCGACCTTGCTAACCGAACGATTCTCTGTGGCTCAATAGGTTAAGGCACGTTAGGTTATATGACGGTCCCGTATAGGATACAGTTTCGATTCCTGCTGGAGGACATATTTTCCATGATAATTTCTCGGGCATTAAGGCAGGTAAATGTTAATACTTTTTATTACAAACAGAGCATTTACTTAAATATTTGTATCTATAAAAAGAATTTATTAACATAAAAATGTCTTAAAACAATTGTCGGACTTTTTCCATTTAATTTTGATCCTTATGTGAATGTGGCAAGAGGCAGGTGTTTTTTAAGCAATAAATAAAAAGCAAATTTTCAGTTATTTTGACAAATATTGTGTAACCAAGATATAAGAATGAAAATAGATTAAATTGTATATTGAAAATATTTAACAATTTTTATTTATTTTACTTTTTTCTTTTCATTTTTTTTTTTTGGGGGGGGACAATGGATTCAACCACCAAGTGCATTAATCGAAGGCGATCCGCATCATACTAGTTGTTTTGGCTGTCGGCTAAGGATTTAGAGAGGAGATGGTCTTACCAAAAGGATTATGAAGCAAGAGAAACAAAATATAACTATGCCATGGCAGCGATGGACAAATTGACAAGAATATAGAGGAGCAAGATTGGTTTTCAAACAAAGTACAGACTGTACAAAATCGCTGGTAGTATCCATTCTCATGTGAAACCTAGACACTGTTGGCAGATACAGAGAAAAATGATCCAAGCGTTTGAGAACAAATGCATGAGAAAAACTTTGGCGTTTTCTATGGGGGGGGGACAATGAGTTTTTGCGTAAAAGCGTTGAAAGTTTTGTGGGACACCAGGAACCTCTTCTCGCCACAGTCAAATGGATAAAAATGGCATGGTTTGGACACATTACAAAGCACGACAGCCTGTGTAAGATCATCATGCAAGGCACAGTTGAAGGACGTAAACGCAAAAACTGGTTGGATAATGTCAAACAATGGACAGATAACTGTACCTGATTTGCTGATGGCTGCCGTTGGTAGACCATTATGGAAAAGAGTTAATGTGGCTTCCGCATTCATATCCACCACCTACCATTATAAAAGTCAAGGGGATGATGATTACGTTTACAAATTCGTTTTTTCTGCGCTGTTCGTTTACAAATTCGTTTTTTCTGGGTCTTTTTCCATTATTCATTCATAGGTTCTAATTAAAATTCTTAATTGTTTCTTTTTCTCATCAGTTACTGTTTAATCTAACCCTTGATGATTTTCCTCATTTGGTTTAATTAACTTCCTACAAACCTCCTAAATGGTATTTTTAATGTACTTTGCAACTGTGGTGTTAATGTAACCAAGGAAAAAATTAGTTTTGTGCAGATAAAAATTTAATCAGTTATGTAAGTCCAATCTATACATTTTTCATATTTATTATTATTTCTTACCAATTGCCAAAGTTCACTGAAAATAATTTAGTCACAACTAACATGGAAGACAACTCATTGATTAATTTAGTGTATTTTAAGATATGAAATTTGAAGTGAAATCTAAATATTCAAAATTCTTAATTTGGGCTGGAGAGAAAAAGATTACGAAGAACCATATTAAAGTTAAAAATAAATCTTTATTTTCTATTTGATGAAAAGTGTCAAAGCTTGGTATGCATCAGTTCAGTATGCTTTAGAGAGGTAGATGAAGTTATTACTTCAGATTCCAAAATTATACTGAGATATGAATTGTTGTCACAATGATATTTCAACATGATCAGTTTAGTTTTGATAAAATCTAAGTTAGTCACGCGTATTCTCATTATCATAATCTCAAAACGTAAACATTCTATCCAATCAATTGTAATTAAAGTTTTTTAAACTAATAAGCAGCTATGAAACGAGGAATAAAATTGTGAACTGAATTTAACTTTTTCTATAACAATAGTCAGGCAACAAATGTCTGTACAAGTAATGTGGTAAGCACATGTCTTGGAAAAACATTGATGGTTATCTTGGGTGGAAAGGAAAATAGCCAACTAGTAGGAGGGTTAGTGGGCAGCATGAAAAAGAAGCAGCAGTATTTTCAATCAAAGTCTGTATCTGAAGGACCAATTCTTGACCAATTTTCAGCACATGCTTGGTATTGTGTTGTTCTGCCATTTCATTGAAAAATTTAATGATACCAGTAAAGTTCATGTTGTTAAGGATAATGCCACGATAGTACTCAACTAAGGCTAGAGCAATGAAGAGAACAAAGTGTCCTGAGCTGATGCATGTACACATTCAGCCTGTTGCAACACAAATAGGAAAAAAATCAACACTGAGACTTGTCACACAAATGACTTCACAAAGATTGCAGCAATTGTCTTACATGTTATCAATCCGCACACACACACATACATATATATATATATATATATATATATAGTGACCTCAATCCATCCTGACATTTTCATCACTTGTTTTAAGATTAGTATGACTCAATATGCATACTTCATTCAAAATGCAAACAATAAAACATGAACCTTCAATAATTATTTCACATCCTCAGCAAAGGAAAATTTGATTATTGACTTTTCAGCTTTGTCTTTGAAAAATATTTGCCAAGTATTTTTACCACTTACATGTCGGTACAAAAATTGAGGAAGAAAACATTTACATTAGAACTTACATACAACTTGAGTTTCAAGCAATTTTCTTAAAGTCTGTATTTCAATCAGAAGAACACTTTTATTGACTTGCATTAAATTTTCATTAAAAAACAAAAACTCTGAAAAATATTTGTTCACATCATAATTTTAAACACTGTTTTCATTTATATAAAAAAAATGCTATCACAAATATTTATATAATTCTTTCCTAGTGTTTTTTGCTTAACATTTGATTTGTTAAAACAAATCACATAATCTTTTGAAATTTTACCACTCCAATCTTCTTTATTTGAGGCCACTTAATCAAGTGGTTAAAGAATGTAAAAAATTAATTTCTACATAGAGGAACTAAAGTATACTATCTTATAGCATTACAATTTAAGATGGCCTCAAAATCTATTGATTATTTAAACAATATTAATGACCCTGTTACCTTCATGCTTAGATCACCTCTATAAATTGGTGATGCTAATTTTGCCATAAAAGTAATGCTCTTTAGCATCTTGTTACCTATAGCTTAATGATATCCTTAGATAAGACTGAAATAAATGAGTTTTTTTTTTTTTTTTTTTTTTTTTGTGCTTGAAGTATTTCATATGGTTGCTATTTTCAAACAGATTTTGGAATTAAACAAACAGAACATGAATTTTTGTCTTCAGCATATGATATTTTCTGCCAATTATTTGAATTTTTCTTTTCTATCTTGATGTTTAAAAATCAAAATTAGAAAAATAAACATTTTGTAATTTTAAAATTTAATGTGGCTAATGATTTCTTTATTATAGTTAATGAATGTGCACTTAATATTTAAATAAATATTTGGTAAGTAGCTGCTGCTCATGTTGGGAAAGAAATAGGCTGATATTGCCTTGTGTGTGAAATAAGATGAAGAAGTAAAAGACACAAGATCAATTAACATTTTATGGTAAACCAGAAAAAAAGATTTTATTTATAAGATTTATTATGATCAGTCGCTAAAATGGAAAAAATAAATGAAGGCTTACCGGCAAGAAAGTTTTGTTGCATAGTTTACATGTCAAGTTATTAGGTTGGTGCAAAAATAATGACGTAATAATGTCGTTTTTTTTGACGTATTTTTTAACGTCAAAAAACGACATTATTACGTCATTATTTTTGCACCAACAGTAAATAGTAGTACATGGACTGCTCTGCAGTAGATCTTTATCAGCCAACTTGTTTAATTTTGATGCCAACTGATGAATATCTGGATGAAGACCGTCACTTTGTAAGGTCATCTGTTATTTGAATTCTTTGAATTTAATCCATAAAAATATATTCTCTTAACAATATAAATGAATGAATTCAAATTATTCAACATGGACAGAAAATGCAAAGCAGTATACTATTTCACTACTTATTTCAGGAACATCATCAACAAGACCAACACAAAAGTTAGTAACACTCCTTTTTAGATTGGATAATCATATCTTATAATTAGTCTGAAATTATAATCCCCTTTTCCTGTTTTAATGCGAAATAATTTGTTTAAAATTGTGTTAATCAACATCACTAGTTTTCAGTTTTCTTCCTCATTAATTGAACCAGATATACAGAAGCTTATTGCTATAAAAGAATTTAATTTCTTTTTTCTAGTTTGAAGAAGTTGACAACATGATGGAAAAATAAATGAAAAAGATTAACCTTCCAAGAAGATGGGCCTGTTTGCATTAAAAATTAACATTCATGATGTCAGTTTTTGCCTAGTGCCAAATACTGGCCACACATACTAGTGGCAAATACTTCATCTACCAAATGTTGATTTATCATAATTGAAGAAAAACTTCTGGATTAAAAATAATAGTCTCAACAAATGAGAGATTTCTACAATTCTTTAAGATTTTTGATAATGTAAAAAAAATCGTTGACAAATTTGTGATTTATTTATCAAAACTGAATTAATAAAATTCACTTGTTATGATTGTCAGTGAAGTTGAAACTTTCTCTATATCTATTGTGCTGGACAATCTCCCATCAACCAAATCAAGACCCTGTTACTCTTATGTCAAATTCATATATGGATGCCTAAAAGTGAGAAAAAGGAATATAAATAAATATAATAATTTTTTTATTTTTTATTTTTTTTCATTATTTTGTGAAATTCTAATGGAAACCATTAGCATTATTCTTGATGTTTGAACTGATATTCTTATCTTTGTTGGTTTTATATTTTTAATGGATGCATTTCTCTAGTCTGTGTTGGATGAAGAATTCATCCAAGAGTTGATCAATAGTTTCAGATTTGGGGATCAGAAATCACAAATCTCTATTTTCCTTTCATATATAAAATAAAAAAAAAAAAATCATTACCTAACATTTTGACAAGATTGAAGGTTGACTGAAAAAAATAGTTTTCTTATTTTTATTATTAATGTAGAATAAAAAAATCAAAGCAATGACGTGAAATTTGTTCTAAAATACTATTCATTTTTGACCAAACAAAAGAATTACTGAGATGCATTTTGAAAACCTTTTCCAGTGCCTAATACTTGAGTAGTAATGGGCAATGTAATCCATTATAAACACAGATATTCTTCTGGTTACAGTTGTATATTCTTGCTTTTATACCATTTTGCAATATTCACAATTCAAATAAAAAAATATATAAATTCAATAACTTATCAATACTTTATAACAATGTATAGAACTTTATTCCAACCGAAGACATCTTAACTGTTATTATTGTTATATTTTAAATCAAATCTTCTCTCTTCAATTTCATTTGTTCATGTCAATATTTCTTTACATGTCAATACCTGTCATCAATGGGTAAAGAAAGAAACAAACACACACATATAACCTCAACAATACCTAGTTTATCATTTTATTATTTTTTTACTTTAAAAATTGAGCTCAGGGGGCTTCTGATATCTTTAACTGTAGAACTAATTGTAAGAAATAAAATAGAGGAATTATCTTTGAACAACACAATAATAATCTTCTAAAAGAGATATGTTTCTTTTCAAATATTTTGAGTCATAAAATATAAAGTAACCATTTTCTGATTTGTGGAATTAGCGTTCTTTACGCTTGTTTCCAATATTCAGTTTATAAGACTCAGATTTAGACTGAGTGAGACATTTGTCTGGGTTAATTATTATTTTGAGGAAGGCCAAAGAATGCATCAGTCAATAGAAAATAGTCTATAGAAAAGAGAATATCAGTCCAAATTCTTTAAGTTTTAAATTTTACATAAAAATATTTTTAAATAAAAAAAGAATCTAGTGTACAAGTAACTGATATTCATATTTTAAATAAAAAATATAGTGTGAAGATTTTCATATTTTGAAATTAAAAAGTACACATCTTTTATACAAATAAATTATATATAAAAAGTAATTATTCAGTACATTTTTACATTTAAAAAGTAAAAGTTTAAAAGTAGCTGATTTTTATATTTTTAAATAAAAAAAAATATTCTGTAAAAGCAACTGATTTTCCTAATTTGAGAAATAAAAATTTTAAATCTATGAAAGTGACCGACTTTCCTATTTTTATATTAAAAAAAATATAATGCCAAGTAGAATATTGTTCAATTTTTACACAGAAAAGTAAAAATATTGCTTAAAAGTAGCTGAATTTGCTAAATTTATATAAAAAAGTAAAAATTGTGTGTTCCTAATTTTAATTAAGACTTGTGTAAAGTAGCTAATTTTCTTATTTATATTTTATAAAATAGTCATAACATAATATAAAAATAGTACATTTTTCTATGAAAAATTAAATGTTTTGTAAAATTAGTTAATTTTTATATTGATATATATAAAAAATTTTTTGCATAAAATGACTCATTTTCCTATTTTTGTACAAAAAGTTAAAAACTTAAACTATAAATATAGAGAAGAGTAGCTGAATTTCCAGTTTTTATAAAAAGTTATAAAAGTAGCTTTATAAATTTTTATACAAAAAGTTAATCATGTAAAATACAAAACTTTCCTATTTTTATATAAAGATATAATATAAAGTAATAGATTTACATATTTTTATACAGAATATTTACATGGAAATATAAAAATTTAATATAAAAGCATTATATTTTACTATTGGTCAGTAAAAAAATGTAAAATTTTGTAAAAGTAGCTGACTTTTCTCTTTTTACATAAAAATTTATAGTGAAATGGAGATTTTCCTATTTTTATACAAAAACTATTAAAGTCATATGTAAAAGTAATTAATTTTCCAATTTTTACATAAAAATATTAAAGTATATTGTAAATAGATTTTTCTATTTTCATGCAAAAAAAGTAAATATCTCGTGTAAAAGTAGCTGATCTCAATCTTTTCATATAAGAAAGTTAAAATATAGTGTAAAACTAGTATTAATAGATTTACTTTATGAAAAAAATGTTAAAATTGTGTTAAAGTAGCTAATTTTCCTATTTGTACATAAAAATATAATGTTAACTTAATAAATTTTATTTTTATGCAAAAAAGTTGTAAAAGATGATTTCCCATATTTTGATAAAAAAAGTTGAAATATAGTGTAAAATTAGTAGATTTAACAAAGAATTTTAAAATCATGCTTACAAGTAGCTTAAAAGATTTTCCTATTTTTACATAAAAGTGTAATGTGAATTCAGGAGACTTTACTATTTTTATGTAAAAAAAAAAAAAGTAAAAATCCTATATGAAAGTGATTTTTCCCTTTTTTTTTATATAAAAATGTTAAAATGTAGCAAATTATACTATTTTTAAGCAAAAATGTAAAATCTTGCGTAAAACGACTGATTTTCCTATTTTTACATAAAAATATAATGTAAAAGATGTTACAATTTTGATGTAGAATCTGTAAATGTAGTTGATTTTCCTCTGTATTTATAAGTAGGAATAGTCCATTGCTACAGTAGTAGAGAGGATTACTACTCTACAATAATAGATTTAAGTATTTGTAGACAAAATGGAAAAATCATGTAAAAATAGCTGATTTTTCTATTTTTATATAAAAATACAAAGATATACTGTAAAAGTCTCACATTTTCCACCATTTTTACAAAAATCTGTGAATCTTGAGTAAAAGTAATTGATTTTCCAATTTTTATATTAAAATTAAAAAAGCTCATTTTTTTTATTTCTATATAAAAACAAAAATTATAAAATTATTTTTCCTACTTTCGTACAAAAAATAGGCATGTAAAAGTAGCTGATCTTGAAGTAAAAATAGGAAGTAATATATATTATTCTTATTTTAACAACAAAAATTAATGACTTTTGTATAAGCAGCTGATGTTTATATTTTTATATAATAAATAAAAATCTCATGAAAATTATCTTCCTATTTTTATACAAAAATAAAAGTGTATAATAAGTGATTCTTCTGTAAAATAGATGATTTTCCAATTCAAAATGTGTAAAAGAAATATAGTGTATAATTATTAGATATTCCTATTTTCATACCAAAATCTACAAACATGTTATAAAATTAACTGAATTTCCTCTGTAGAAAAGTAAATATGTAGTGTAAAATACTAGATTTTACACTTTTTATACAAAAAGTAGAAAACTTGTGTGAAAGCAGATGATTTTCCTATTTTTCTATAAAAGTAGATAAATATAGAACATTTCCACTATATTTTTACATTTTCATATATAAATAGCTTAAGTCACCCTATCAGACAGCATTTAAGCTAGCTCTTGCAGAGAGCTCTTAATTTGTCCTTCATCACAATAGAAAGTGAGGAGTAGATCTAATAGGCAACGATAAACTACAGAAGAACTCGGAATTGATCACTGTATTTAAGTATTGCATTAATATTTAAGCTTACCTTTTAAAAGTTCAATGATAATTCTCCTGCCACCACTTAAAGACAATTTGATATGCATTGGACATTATTTTTCATCAAAACAATTATTTTTTTA
>CAWVQA010000576.1:0-27500 GCA_963932145.1 Acanthosepion lycidas | reverse complement strand
TAAAAAAAATATTTTCTCTTTTATCTAAAAAAAATATTTTCTCTTTTATCTAAAAAAAATATTTTCTCTTTTATCTAAAAAAAATATTTTCTCTTTTATCTAAAAAAAATATTTTCTCTTTTATCTAAAAAAAATATTTTCTCTTTTATCTAAAAAAAATATTTTCTCTTTTATCTAAAAAAAATATTTTCTCTTTTATCTAAAAAAAATATTTTCTCTTTTATCTAAAAAAAATATTTTCTCTTTTATCTAAAAAAAATATTTTCTCTTTTATCTAAAAAAAATATTTTCTCTTTTATCTAAAAAAAATATTTTCTCTTTTATCTAAAAAAAATATTTTCTCTTTTATCTAAAAAAAATATTTTCTCTTTTATCTAAAAAAAATATTTTCTCTTTTATCTAAAAAAAATATTTTCTCTTTTATCTAAAAAAAATATTTTCTCTTTTATCTAAAAAAAATATTTTCTCTTTTATCTAAAAAAAATATTTTCTCTTTTATCTAAAAAAAATATTTTCTCTTTTATCTAAAAAAAATATTTTCTCTTTTATCTAAAAAAAATATTTTCTCTTTTATCTAAAAAAAATATTTTCTCTTTTATCTAAAAAAAATATTTTCTCTTTTATCTAAAAAAAATATTTTCTCTTTTATCTAAAAAAAATATTTTCTCTTTTATCTAAAAAAAATATTTTCTCTTTTATCTAAAAAAAATATTTTCTCTTTTATCTAAAAAAAATATTTTCTCTTTTATCTAAAAAAAATATTTTCTCTTTTATCTAAAAAAAATATTTTCTCTTTTATCTAAAAAAAATATTTTCTCTTTTATCTAAAAAAAATATTTTCTCTTTTATCTAAAAAAAATATTTTCTCTTTTATCTAAAAAAAATATTTTCTCTTTTATCTAAAAAAAATATTTTCTCTTTTATCTAAAAAAAATATTTTCTCTTTTATCTAAAAAAAATATTTTCTCTTTTATCTAAAAAAAATATTTTCTCTTTTATCTAAAAAAAATATTTTCTCTTTTATCTAAAAAAAATATTTTCTCTTTTATCTAAAAAAAATATTTTCTCTTTTATCTAAAAAAAATATTTTCTCTTTTATCTAAAAAAAATATTTTCTCTTTTATCTAAAAAAAATATTTTCTCTTTTATCTAAAAAAAATATTTTCTCTTTTATCTAAAAAAAATATTTTCTCTTTTATCTAAAAAAAATATTTTCTCTTTTATCTAAAAAAAATATTTTCTCTTTTATCTAAAAAAAATATTTTCTCTTTTATCTAAAAAAAATATTTTCTCTTTTATCTAAAAAAAATATTTTCTCTTTTATCTAAAAAAAATATTTTCTCTTTTATCTAAAAAAAATATTTTCTCTTTTATCTAAAAAAAATATTTTCTCTTTTATCTAAAAAAAATATTTTCTCTTTTATCTAAAAAAAATATTTTCTCTTTTATCTAAAAAAAATATTTTCTCTTTTATCTAAAAAAAATATTTTCTCTTTTATCTAAAAAAAATATTTTCTCTTTTATCTAAAAAAAATATTTTCTCTTTTATCTAAAAAAAATATTTTCTCTTTTATCTAAAAAAAATATTTTCTCTTTTATCTAAAAAAAATATTTTCTCTTTTATCTAAAAAAAATATTTTCTCTTTTATCTAAAAAAAATATTTTCTCTTTTATCTAAAAAAAATATTTTCTCTTTTATCTAAAAAAAATATTTTCTCTTTTATCTAAAAAAAATATTTTCTCTTTTATCTAAAAAAAATATTTTCTCTTTTATCTAAAAAAAATATTTTCTCTTTTATCTAAAAAAAATATTTTCTCTTTTATCTAAAAAAAATATTTTCTCTTTTATCTAAAAAAAATATTTTCTCTTTTATCTAAAAAAAATATTTTCTCTTTTATCTAAAAAAAATATTTTCTCTTTTATCTAAAAAAAATATTTTCTCTTTTATCTAAAAAAAATATTTTCTCTTTTATCTAAAAAAAATATTTTCTCTTTTATCTAAAAAAAATATTTTCTCTTTTATCTAAAAAAAATATTTTCTCTTTTATCTAAAAAAAATATTTTCTCTTTTATCTAAAAAAAATATTTTCTCTTTTATCTAAAAAAAATATTTTCTCTTTTATCTAAAAAAAATATTTTCTCTTTTATCTAAAAAAAATATTTTCTCTTTTATCTAAAAAAAATATTTTCTCTTTTATCTAAAAAAAATATTTTCTCTTTTATCTAAAAAAAATATTTTCTCTTTTATCTAAAAAAAATATTTTCTCTTTTATCTAAAAAAAATATTTTTCTACGAAGAAAGTAAGTAAAAGTAACAAAGTTTCTTTCAAAATATTTTAAATAAACTTAGTTTTCTAAATTTCTTCGACTAAATTTTGAAAGACGTATAATTAATTTTTAACCGAAAAATTTAAGTTATTTTTCAAAATTTAAAAAAAATGGCTTAAATCGAGTTTTTTTCGTTATTTTGTAAACAAGATTTTTAAATAAAATTTTGGGCGTGCTAAGAATGAGTAAAAAATTTTAAAAAATACTTTAGTGTTTCTTCTCAATAAAGAAATATACCTTTAACAGGAAGAATTTTTTTTTTCATTAATTTTCACTCAGGCAGTTCTTGGCATGCTATCGATTTTCATGAAGGTACCTATCTTAAGGCTTATTTTCGTATACTGAAGAGAATGTTAATTTTAGTATAATTGTACTATGTTTGAAACTGGTTTTTATGAAAATTAAAAACATTATTGTCTACATTAGCAACAAATCTTAAATTGCTTTTACCCTCCTAAGCTCAACGATACGTCATTTTTTATTTCTACACCACGGTGCTTAGTGAAAAACAAATTTGTAACTGAAAATTTCCTTAATTTTTCAACAAACTTCACTCAACTGCAACCAACAATAAGTTAATTATCAACTTAAATGACTGTTAAACAATTGAGTTCACCCATAAGTGAAAAATGGTGATTTTTTTTTTTTTTTTTTTTTATACTGTTTTCTTTTTTTATTTTGCATTGATCTTTGAACCAATTTTCATCAAACTTGACAATTGTTTTATGTATCCTCTTTTACATCCCTGGTAGCACAGTGATAAATTGAATTTAAAAAAACTCCAAAATAAATGTGGGCTGAAGTGGGTCTTCATGTTGTCCCTTCATCTCCTCGGCTAAATACAGATTACTTCTGTTATATCAGAAACTGCATTAATTCAAAATGTTTTGTTTTTTTTTAAGTAATTCAAGAAGATAGATTCTGTTGCATCTTGTAGAGGGTGCAAAGAAGTCCCTCAAACAAATAATAAAAAGAAAATACACTACAAATGAAGTAAAATAAACTTTTGTTTATTTTCGTAAAAAAAAATATATATTATTTTTTGTACACAATGGAATTGTCCGTAAAGCTGTGATGTCAGCTTGTCGCTGTACTCCCTCTGGTTTGATGAGTTTCTACCTTCCTTATATCTGAATGATGAGGCTCCGGGGAGATTAAGAAATGGGTTTCTTATGTCGAGCCCTGATTGGTCAATAAATCATATTTTTGATCACGTGGTGTGCTTTCCACTACGTCCGAACTTTTGGGTGCGCCGTCCTTGTTTTTGACCCCACAGGGTATGGTAAGGAGAGAGTTCCCTCGCAATTGTATTTTTTTGGATACACGTGGTGTGAATTAATTTTTATTGTGTATGTGTGTGTGGAAAGTAAAATAAGAAACAGCACAATCTAAACATGATGTTTTTGCTTCATTGCAATTGAATGCTTTTTCTGATCAACCAGCTGGGTATGGCTGCTAGTATTATAATAACGCAAATAATAGAAAATAATAAGAAAAGAACAAATCAAAGTAGTTGTAAAACATCTCTCCTTGTTTTATTTATACACTCTAAAAATAACATGCATTCATCTTCAGACAACTGATATGTACAGGTAGGAAAAATTATTGAAACAGTTGAGTAGTGAAAGTTCTAGCAGTTACCATTGGTTGCTTTAAATTCATCTGAAGTGAAAATGTTGTATGAGACAACCATAAGCATCAATGAGTGAAAAGTTTAATGTTATCAAAATGGTATCGAGAATAATTAAGGAATCATTTCTTAAAAAAGTGGGGAAAAAAAGACGGACATAAAACATTCAGCACCAAATGAGGGAAATTAACATTTTCATTATGTTACCATATACAACATGCCTATTAATTTTCTTCTTTTCTTTGAATTGAAATCTATCTGTAAATTCCTTTTAGCTTTAGAATTGTATAAATGGATTTTTCTCTTTTTAAAGAAACGTTTTGGTTTATGGCATGACAACAAAATGACCAGGAAATGAAAAGCAGTCTTAAAGAACTGTGAATAGATTAAAAGGAGTAATCTGAAAATTGTTTAATTAAACATGCCACATTTAAAAATGTTTAATTTGTACTGTAAAAATACCTCTGAGAACAGTAGATTAAAATAAATTGTGTTAAACTTTGTTCTAATATAATTTTAAATATGAATAATGTGGACTTAAAAAGTAAGTGAATATTTGTAATAAGTATCATTGAGTCAGATTGTAAGTTATATAACAACAGATTTATTCCATTTTATATATATATATATATATATATATATATATTCATGATAACTAACACTTGTGGTAGAATGTAAAGTTTTGTATTGTGCTCAGACATTAGAAAATTGACATTTTCTAATGTCTGAGCACAATACAAAACAGAAATTACAACTTTTTCAACAAATTGTAAAAGTTATTTAGTCCTTAAGTAAATGGAATTGAATAATTAAAATCACTAGTCGACATTAGGTCAATATAAAAATGCTTACAATCTTTGCAAGAAAAGAAATAGGATTTTATATAAAACAAACCTGACTTAAGGAAGTGGAGTATATTTATAAAGATAATAAATTTGGAATTGATGACAAAAACAATGTTCATTGCTGATATTGAGTCACGATCTATATACATGGAGATGAAGATGACGACAAATTTATTCTGTTGTTATTGTCATATAATGATAATATTATTTATATTATGATATAAATAATAATGAAACTTTTATAAAAGAATTGTAGATATATTTAAAAAGTATATTGGAATACGGTTGGTTTGAATGAAATCTGTTTATTTAATTCTCTTGATTACTGACAGCTATGAATGAAAGGACTGAATGAATATAACACATTTCAAAGACAAATCAAGGCACTGAATGATCTAGTAGAGGTTTAAACTATCATCTTCCAATAGAAAAAGTAAATATTTCTGAGTAAATGAAGAACTTATTCCATTGGAAATGTTTTAAAAGACAAACTGCCTGATTTGCATATTTTTGCCTAAACAATCAAGTTGCTATAAGTTTCTGATGAATCTATGCAAAGGTTTTAAGGAAAAATGTTTTTTTTTTTTGTTTTTTTGGTTTTTTTTATAAAAATATGTTGCAGTTGTTGGTTGTGAGGCTGGAATGAGAATTCATACGAAATTAGGATGTAACAAAAGTTTTTTTAACAAATCTTTTTTTCCAAGAACTGTATTAGTGTTTTGTTGTAGTCTTGAAATAATACTTATATATAAAATCAATCAAATGTTTCACATGACATTAAATACAATGAATTACTGAAGCCTGATTAAGTAAGCTATTAATTCATATTAGGATGACCAAAAAGAATTGTTTAGGCTGCACATATTTTGATTTAAGTCTAATTTCTATTTCTATTCTGAACTCTGATCAGATTTACATTTTAAAAGAAATGGAAATTTTGCTAGAAACTTAAAAAAAATATATTCTTACTTGTAATTTCTTTTTTCACTTCACAATGGCAGAAAATAATCTACTTTGTCCTGACTAGTGCACTTATCTTTAGTTGAAAATTCTTTGAAAAGGAGCAACACCAATCCGATTTTGTGCAAAAGAATTAATATACATAAGCTAAATATATTTTCTAGGCATACATACATGTAAACATAGTTTTAGTGTACACACACACACAATTATTGACAGCACAAGCGATAAACAAAAATTAAGAGTTCTTTAACTTTTTTTTTTTTTTTTCATTGTTTACATATTTTTTCACCTGAATTTTATTTCTTGCAGTTATAAAAGTAATTTTTTAAAACATGTAAGTTTATGGCTAACAGACAAAACTGTATCTGCTCAAGTTTTATAAAAAGCTTTACTGAAATCATCTTGCATTACTTATTTTGATAACTAAGTACAATGAATGCATTTTTAAATAGCAAACGTTCTGATATGGTTAAGAGAAAATTACAAACCATTAAAATTCAACATGGAAGATTTGGCTGATTTTTAAAAAAAACAGACACTAATATATATATATATATATATATATATAATTGGGCATTGAAGTGAACACACAGTGATAGTCTGTTTCATGCTTATGCACAATCATCAGGCTATATGCATTATGTTTTTGCTCAACTATTTATATATACAGGTCAGTGATGCTTAGTGAGAAGTCTGTGGTATTGTTCTAATGGTTATGTTTTGAATTATTCTAGGATCTATTGGGTGGAAATAATTATGGATCTGTTTGCAGATTTTTTTTTTTTTTTTTTTTTTTTTTTGGCTATTGAGTGTTAACTTTATTAATTATTCCATTGTTATTATTATATTTATTTGTGTTTATGTGTGCACTCATGTTTGTTAACTTGTTTATTATTTACTTATTGGTTTGGATTAATTTATTTTAATTTTTTAGTTTTCAAGTAACAGTAAAAATTTGTTTTTGTGTCTTTATTTTGAGAAGAGTTGATAGTTTATTTAGTAGTTTGTGTTTATCTGGGAAGGTAATTATAGCTATTTTCTCCCCTAGAGTTTGGATTTGTTTTTGTTATTTTCCACATTTTTAGTGTGATTTTTGTTTCTCTCAGATATGTTTAGAAAGTATTGTGCTGTTCATGTAGTTACTATTTTAAAGGATGTTTTGTGTGCATAGTTTCTTTGTTTCCAAAGTGGGTGTTGATTTCAATGACCACTTTTATATATACATATACTGTATCCCTGATATTGATCACTTTAATTCCTAAATATAGCATGTCTTGAAACTATATCATATATATATTATATGAGAGTGGGATAGAGAGAAGGTGCTGAAAAGATTTCCCACATACTTTGGTTGGTGGGAATATAGGCTTCTTGGTCAAGTTGAGAATTTTTCAATAGTTATATATCTACTGATACTAAAGTACTCCTATTTGTAAAATGAAGTTAATAAAATTTAGATTTGATTAAAATCTTACCTTTTAAGCTTAATGTTTTTCATTAAAAAAAACATTTTGTCTTCTGAACAAAATTAATTTTTTTTTTGTATTTTAATACTTTTCAACTCTATTTTTCTCTGAAAGTCAAATTAACAAAAGAAAAATTAAGTTTAAATTTGAATTACATCTGTTAGAAACATCTCGCTAATGAATATATTGCATATATTAATCTTTGTCTCAAATATGGGTTTAATAAAGTAATTATGTAAATACAAAAATTATCTATTAAATTTATCAACACAAACACTAGATTGATTTATTTCAAATAAAATATTTTTGCAAGGATAGTTAAAGACAGATACAAATAAAAAGTTCAATATGAAATAATGTCATTTTTCTTTCTCAGAGAGCAGAATTGAGAGATCAAGTCTAAATTCAGGATCAGACAAGAAACATTGTCAGAAATTATAAAACCTTATTTAATTGGTCCCCAGAAGTGTCTTGTCTATATGGATTGGTGATGTTAATGTTTTTTTTTGTTAATCATTTCACCCCATGCAAGGCAGTAAAGACACTAAGACACAAGGGGTTACTGAGTAAAAAGAGAAACATTATTAAGCAGCAACAACAGAATAGTAATGAAGACAGTAGATAATGATTGACGTTGCATTTAAATCTTTGAAGATCAAAATTGGCTGGAGAGTGTGGAACCAGAAGAGAGTTCCACAAGCAAGATGTGTGAGAAAAGAAGCTGTTAACATAGAACTTGCAGTTACATCTAGGCAATTCAACTGTAAATTGATGATACCTTGCCACCAATCTACTACTGCACTTAGTTTAGATACCATAGCGAAGAGTTCATCCAAACAATTACCATGAAAATATTTGTAGTAAAGGCACAGAAGCTACATTACAGTGGTAGGAAAGTGACCGATGCAAATATGTTGGGTCAGGACCAATAATATTGCTGATACTTGTTTGGAGTTTATCAAGAATTTCTAAATATACAGCAGAAGCATCAGATGATATCTGGTAGTAATATTCAATGAATGTTAGACTTATAAATATGTAAGATAGATTTGTGTAGCATGACACTGTGAACCAAATTTCTTATCAGCAGACCTAGCAATGGATTCAATATAATCTTTTCACTTCATGTCAATCAAGACTGTTAGCCTGAGAAGGCACAAGTCACTCTCCTGATTGGAGGCTAAAAGGAGTCTCTCAGATGATTAACAGAGAGAAGTTTCATTTTTGGAGGCATTAAAGTTAACATGTCAGTCCTTGCCCCAGTTAACATCAAACTGATTAGACTTCCTATTGAGACATTAAGATATTAAGAATGGAGGCTTGGGAGAAACATGCATTAGTGCAAAAACAGCTAAAAGAGTGGCTGTTTGCTTAATAAATTTCTGCTGGTGTGAAAATCTGTTTGCCAATCCATGCATTATAATGCTGTCCAACTAATGGTGAGATAAATCTGAAAGGATGTCCTATCTTCCCAATATATTAGTTGTATTATTTATAATTTTAAGTGTCAGTATGATGCTGAGGTCAGAGATAGGGATCAAGGATGAATCAGCATGTAGTAGCCAATATTCAGAAGGATGATTTGGACAGGTCCATTAATAGATCAGGGTCACCAATAGCTGATCATTTATTAAATAGCTATCAAGATATGTTCTCAGTACCGAGGAAGGCTCACTTTGATTTTCATCTTAAGGTGAATGAATTTATATTAAGCACTTCTAGTCATCCAAATGGCTTTTAGGCATAATCAATCTTTGATATTTATATCATTTATTTAAATAAGGAATTGCTTAAGAATTCACATTTTAATTCACTTGTTGCCAAGTTTAAAAATTGTTCAGTTTAAATCAGTTGATAAGCTCTGGTTCCTTTAGTAAAAATAACTTAATTCAAGTCAGTGTTTAAGTTTTAAAATCCATCGTACAAAAATTGTACACAGATATAATAATTATAAAACAGTTCAGTTCCCTTTCCCCCCCCCACACCAAAAACTGAGATATTAGTACCATTTACTATAAGGGGCAACTGGATGTATATAACTCATTTCAGTGGTTATGGGCTTAGGAAAGATGTTTATGAATCCTAAGCTTTAATTAAAGTCCACTTATTACTAGATGAGTTGTGACAACCTCTCTTTACAAAAAGGTGTTTATATAGTAATTATTATTAATAAAGTTTAATATTTATTTTTTAATTTTGTGAAGCAACTTTTACATTCTTTAGTAAAATATGCAAAGTAGGATTCCAAGCAGAGAGAAAAAAAAAAGCAATTATTTGTTAACATATGTTCACTGTCAGCAGAAATACTATTCTTCTGTATTTCAGCATTTATCATCACACAATATTCTATTGTTTTAAAATAAAATTGGGGAAACTTGTAAGTCAAGAACTAACAATGTTAGAAAAATTCTTGTTTATAAATGAGAGGATAAACTTTCTTACCGGGTTTCAGATTCTTTTTGTAGAATTAGACTTTTTTAAAATTGCTTAAAGATGAATTAATAAAGGAAATAGATTACAATAGTCATATAATCTAATATCTACCTTGCCTTTTGGAAAAGATTATCTGTATAACACAATAATTGATAACTGATATAACTTCTTTTTATACTATCATTTTATAACATTCAAAATAGTAAAAAAGGCTTCCTAACACAATTTGTTTTTCTGTAGATGTTAACCTCTCAGGTTAAAGTAACATTCTCATTAACCCTTTCAATGTAAATGAAAGTGACAAGTTAGTATTTTTTTTGATTATCAAGTAAAAGCTAAATTAAAATTAAATCAGTTAGTCAATTTCAGTATCTGTCTTTATTTCTATTCTTTGAGATGAGCTATTATGTACATTATTTGAACTATTGTCCTCATCTTTGTCGCCATATTCAGGTGGTTGGAATGTTCATCAGAACCCTTAATTTTGCTCACTGTGGTAGACTTTTCTAGTTCCACATGCTAATTTCTCTTTGAAAGTTCTTCCCTGCCTTATCTGGGTATTGAACTTGCACTCTTTGGGTCCTGTCACTGGATCTAATAATGCCTTTATCCACTGTCCCATGTGTCCTTGTAATGTAAATAGTCAATTTGTTTTAATTTGATGAGTTATTTAAAAAGTAATCTCCTCTGTTACATCTTGTTCATGAGATATCTATCAATAATATGAAAACTCAACTTTTTGTAAAATTGTAAATAAGATAAATGGAAGGAAAATAGTATTCTGAAAATGTCATATTTTGTCAGTTACTGAGGAAATTTATATTGCAAATGTATATACTACAAAATGAAAAAAAAAGTACAAAATTACTCAAATTATTTATTTTTTAAAAATTTGTTGCAATTTTCATATTTAAAGTTATTTTGCGTACATTATAAATGTTTACTGTATTTCCTAAAACTTTGGCCATTCTCAAAAGCCTGATTTCTAAGGCCAAGAAATTCCTGAATGTAAGAAAAAGCCATTGAGTAAAAAGTTTATGAATTTACATGTCAATATTTGTAATATATCAAGAATACATGATATAAACAAGTTTGAGGTAGAATATGAAAGATTTATGACAGTTTTTCTTCTAGAAAAAGTAGAAAATTTCAGGTCCTCCAAAATTACTACACAAAAGCCAAGTATAAATAAAAATTTGATTATTAAAGATTCTAATAATGCAAGCACTGATTTACTTTTGGATATTACAAAAGTTCCTATGTCAGGAACATTCATCATTGTTATGAAGCAATAATCAAGATTTTGTATGACTTTCACTGACAATCATTGTTTTCTATTCCCTACTTAACAGAAAAGATAATTAGATTAACATGACAATAAAAGCTTGCAGGTGAGAAACTTAACAATATTCACAAAATTGTACTGTGTCCAGAATTCCCTTTAAGAGAAAACTTACTTTGTGATGAAATTCTGAATGTAGTAATTTAAGGAAGATCAAATTAAAAGTGTAAATTTAATAGGGATAAATATCTAAAAACCATTCTAATCTATTTCCTCTTATATTTCAACTGAAGTGTAACTTGTAAAAACATTAATTATAAAAATAAAATTTAAAGAATAAAAAATTAATCAAATCTCAAAAACGGGTACCATTTATCAGAGACTTTATTTTATCAAATTTACATGAAACAACAAATTTGATGTTTTTTGTACAGTAAAAGTTTCGGTTTTAAATTTTATTCTTCAATAAGGAGCAAAATTTAGCATGAGCTTATAGGATTCTTTGAATCCAATTGACACAATTATTGTTATCTTTGTCAGATGTCACTTTCACGTTTAAATAAGAAAATTACAGCTGCTTGTAATTTGTTTTTGTATATTTTGATAAGACGGATGTAAGCAACTTTGAATCCAATATTAATGGAGGACTGTGGAATATAATCTTGGCGTAGAAAAACTCATTAAATGCTAGTAGCTTTTTTAAAAAAAAGTCATATTTAATAATCATCCTGGCAAACTGCTAAATACTTATAGATTGTAACAATCTAAACACTAGGATTGCAAACTTAGATTTTCGTAGATTTGAAAATATGATTCAGCATGAAAAATTTGCAACAAATGAATTTTCTTTGATCATAATCTCCTCAATTTGTCTTAACTATCAGACTGGATTTATAAGATTCTGGAAAATCTATGGCATTATTAATGGACAGAGCCCAGTTAGATACTTCATAATTACAATATTTTTTTTTTTTTTTTTTATATAAAAAAAAAAAATTTATAACTTTATTGATTTGCAAACATCTGTTGAGCAACAATGTACTTAGAATATGATTTTACATGAGGTAAACAGATTAAGAGTCAATAAAGGTTAGCAGAATGCAAGTATCCATGAGAGAGATGCTTTAATGATTTATAACCATATAACAGTCCATTTTTACTCTATAACAACTAATTAGAATTCAGCTAATCTATAGCAAGTGAGTTCTATTACTATATATTGTTATACCTCACCCGAGGAAGCACTTATCATCTAATGGAAAGTGTAGAGGGTAAAAGTTAACCTCGAAATACTGAACGGCAGTGGAATTTCAATAAGAAATTTAGACTAGTTATAAAACTGGAAAATTTATGACAACAAAATCATTCATAACTTTATCTTTTTTCATGCTATTTCTTTTTACAAAACTTTCTTGAAATGAAGGTTTAATTAGTGGTTTTTCTTTTTTTTTTTTTTTATAAGTTACTCAGAATAAATATGCAACAAATAATTCCATGATATATGGCAAATTAATTATTCACACTTATAATTGGTAAAATTGTAAGATAGTTTGTCTACTTTCGAATTAAAAATTAAGAGTTAATGGAAAGAAATATCTATTGTATTTAGGTTTTTAATCGCATTTACATGCTTATAAATTTATAATTTAAAGTTATATGACATCAAAATCTTACCGCTTCATTATGTGCAAGACACATTTAAAAAGAAGTTAAGCAGGACATTATCATATTTTTTTTTTTTTTTTAACCATACAAAAACCTATACAGACTAGGTTGAATGTGTATTTACAAAAATACAGCTATATAAGACCAAAACAAATAACTACACTTACATTCATATTGCAGTGCTTAAACAATTGGCATTTTTATTTTATTAAATTTATAACAATGAAATACTACAAAAGTGAATATAGATGAATACTTTGACTTTTTTTTTTTTTTTTTTTTTTGCAGTGACAATGTTAACAGGCTCCTTAGCAATAAGAGGAAGTCATAAACATAGGGTGTAGCATTGATGGTAGTATAAGCATCCAAAGATGACAGAAGGATCATCAAACCTCAATTGTCTAGTAGAGAGAGCACACTTAATATATCTGAAAAACAAGAAAAGTTAAATGTTATACTCCAAATATATCAAGGACATTGACAATAAAATACTTGACACAAATACTTGACACAGATAGATACTATTTTATGTTTTAAAATTTAATTGAGAGAAGACACTTTAAACTTCCAACGGTCAAAAGTGCACTTTCCCTCTGAAAAACAAACGAAACATACTTGTATACAGGGATGGAATAAATATGTTTTAAAGCATTTCTCTTGCAGCTAGACTACCGGAAGTGGGGTTTATCAGATTCTCCAACTCATTGTGCATCTAACAGGCGAATAAAATCACTACCAAAAATGACAAATCTTAATCGACTTTTTTTTACGCTACCCAAATAACGTGAACTGGGAACCCAAAGTTGAAGCTTCAAACGGCAATTTAAGGCATTTCACTTGCAGCTAGGCTACCAGTTGAAGCTTCAAACGGCAATTTAAGGCATTTCACTTGCAGCTAGGCTACCGGAAGTGGGGTTTATCAGATTCTCCAACTCATTGTGCATCTAATAGGCGAATAAAATCACTACCAAAAATGACAAATCTTAATCGACTTTTTTTTACGATACCCAAATAACGTGAACTGGGAACCCAAAGTTGAAGCTTCAAACGGCAATTTAAGGCATTTCTCTTGCAGCTAGACTTCCGGAAGTGGGGTTTATCTGATTCTGCAACTCATTGTGCATCTAATAGGCTAATAAAATCACTACCAAAAATGACAAATCTTAATCGACTTTTTTTTTCGATACCCAAATAACGTGAACTGGGAACCCAAAGTTGAAGCTCCAAACGGCAATTTAAGGCATTTCTCTTGCAGCTAGGCTACCGAATGTGGGGTTTATCTGATTCTCCAACTCATACTTCATCTAATAAGCCAATAAAATGCCTACCAAAAATGACAATTTTAAATCGACTTTTTTTTTCGATACCCAAATAACGCGAACTGGTGACCCAAAGTTGAAGCTTCAAACGGCGATTTAAGGCATTTCTCTTGCAGCTAGGCTACCGGAAGTGGGTTTATCTGTTTCTTCAACTCATACTGCATTTAATAAGCCAATAAATTGCCTACCAAAAAATACAATTTTAAATCAACTTTTTTTTTCGATACCCAAATAACGCGAACTGGGGACCGAAAGCTGAAGCTTCAAACGACGATTTAAGGCACTTCTCTTGCAGCTAGGCTACCGGAAGTAGTTTTATCTGTTTCTCCAACTCATCTTATGTCGACAAAGCTAAAAATATACCTATCACAATTACAATTTTAAATCTACTTTTTTTTTTCGATACCCAAATAACGCGAACTGGGGACCGAAAGCTGAAGCTTCAAACGACGATTTAAGGCATTTCTCTTGCAGCTAGGCTACCGGAAGTGGGGTTTATCTGATTCTCCAACTCATCTTACGTCGAATAATCTAAAAATATACCTATCAAAAATTACAATTTTAAATCGACTTTTAATTGTTTTTTTTTTCTTTTCTTATGCATCTAACTTCATAAAAATCAATAATAAAAAGAGTATAAATAAAAAATTTTGGAAATCAGCATTTTTGAGTCTTCTATTACTACTCGGGGCTAAAACTGCAATCTTCAATGTCTGATTTAAGGCATATATCTTGTATGAAAATTATTGAAAATGTTTTTTTCTTTTTATACTCATCTAACTATATAAATCAATATTAAAATCAATATGAATAAAAAATGTTGGAAATTGACATTTTTGAGGCCTCTATTACTACTAGGGCCTAAAATTGCAATGTTCGATGTCTGATTTAAGGCATATGTCTTGTACGAAAAGGACTGCAATTGCTTTTTTCTTTTCTTATGCATCTAACTTTATAAGAATCAATAATAAATTGAGTACAATTAAATCATTTTGGAAATTGGCATTTTTGAGACTTCTATTACTACTAGGGCCTAAGACTGCAATGTTCGATGTCTGATTTAAGGCATATGTCTTGCATGAAAAGAATTGCAATTGTTTTTTTTTTCTTTTCTTATTCATCTAACTACATTAGAATTAATAATAAAATCAATATGAATAAAAAATTTTGATCCCCCAGTTTTGGGCCTCATGAAAATCCCAACAAATCCACTAACACAAGTCGACGTATCATCAAACGCCACATTGTCTATACTTAAGCAACTGGAAAAATTCTTTTATACATGGATTAAGCAAGAAATTAAGAAATGCAGACCCATTGAGCGCACCGGTTTTCGGACACCTTCATTGTTAAAGAACACAACAGTGACATTGTCAAAGCTGCACTTTGCTCTATTCAACCAAATGAAAAATCCTTGTAGTCATGGATGTATTAATAAATTTCCTACAATACTAATTTTTAAATATTTTATTTAATGGAAAAAAAATAAAAAGAATTGAAATTTGACTGGTCCCCCAGTTTTGGGCCTTATTAAAATTGCAACAAATCCCTTATCACAAGTCCTATTCAAACGACTGAAAAAATTTTTTCCAACATGGATTAAGCAAGTAATTACTTAACATTTGATATCAATTTGATAACTATTCTATAGACGTAAAAATGTTGAAATCCGGAGTCCTCAAGCAAACCGGTTTTTGGATGATGTAAATTTTCAAAGGATACGCCAAAGACATGGTTGCACCTCCACTTTGCTCTATTCAACAAAATATATAATCTTTGTAGACATGGATTAATTAATAAATATTCTACAATTTAATACCAATTTTTTAAAAATTTATTCAATGTAAAAAAATTTTAAAAAAGTGAAATATGACTGATCCCCCAGTTTTGGGCTGCACTAAAAATTCCCACAAATCCCCTAACAAGTTGCCACTTCATCCAATCCCATGTTGTCCCTATTCAACTGACTGAAAAAAAATTTTAAACCTGGATTAAGGAAAAAAATCCATAACATTTGATATCAATTTTATAAGTATTCTATAGAAACGAAAAAGTGGTATTCCAGATTCATCAAGCAAAGCGTTTTTAGTATGCCTTTAATTTTCAAAGTAGACGACAGAGACATGTCTCGACATGGTCGAACCTCCACCCTGCTCTATTCAGCCAAATGAAAAACCCTTGTAGACATGGATTAATTAATAAATTTCCTACAGTTTGATACCTATTTTGAAAATATTTCGTTTAATGGAAAAAAATTAAAATGAAGTGGAATATGACTGATCCCCAGTTTTGGGCTGCACTAAATATTTCAATAAAACCCCTTAGTGAAGTTGCAACTACATTGAACCCCATGTTTTCCCTATTCAAGCTACTGGAAAAAAATTTTAAACATTGATTAAGGAAGAAATGTCTTAACATTTGTTATCAATTTTATAATTATTCCATAGAAAACCAAAATTTGAAATCAAGTGGAATATAGCAACCCGGTTTTTGGACACTTTAAATTATGAAATCAAACCCCAAAACATGGCTCAACATCCTCATACCTGCAGTTCCCTCTATTCAACCAAATGAAAAATCCTGTTATATATGGAGTAATTGACAAATTTCCTACAATTTAAAACCAATTTTCGAAATATTTCATTCAATGGAAAATATTTAAAATGAAGCGAAATATGGCTGATCCCCCAGTTTTGGGCTGCACTAAAAATTTCAAGAAAACCCCTAAGAAGATGCGTCTTCATCACTTACCAAATTTTTCCTATTCATCCCACTGAAAAATAATTTTATACTTACAGAGTAAAATTCCATATCAATTTTCAGCTAATAGCGTACATATCACACTTCAGTTTTTTTGTACACCCTTTATATATATATATATGTGTGTGTGTGTGTGTGTGTGTGTGCGCGCGTGTGTGTGTGTACCCAAAATCACTCTTTCCTTTATCACATTTTTATGTCCAACTAAGTTAGCAAATCATTCAATAAAATTACATCTTTACCCAAACCAAATCTCGTAATGTCATTACAGAACATTAAAATAATTACATTATAATGTTCAATTTTTTAATTAAATATTGATTGAAAATATCCCATTTCTAGATATTCTCATTTACTCTATGATAATTTCACTATATCTTGTAGCTTTGAAGTGGCACAAGCCCAAACACTACTTCTCTATATAAAACATCTACTAATTCTAACTCTTGTTTTATAAAGTATGATAGTGAGTGGCCTGAAAAATATCCATCTGCTGTCATTAATAACTGAATCCAAAGAGCTAAAATCATTTCTTTATCCAAAACAATATTCATTAAAAAAATTAAATAATATACAACTAACATTTATCAATAATGGGGGCCCCCAATTATGTAGTTGATAAACAAATCAAATTTCATTTAAACAACAATTTTAGGCAATAAAACCATAGTTATAAAAATAATGACAAAACAAATCAAATTTCATTTAAACAACAATTTTAGCCAATAAAACCATAGTTATAAAAATAATAATGACAATAATGCTATTAACATATATTATCAAAATCAAATGCACCATATTTACAAAAATCTCAAAACAGCAATTAAAAAGTTCATACATAGATATATAAAACCAGTCGATAAAATAAATACATTAGATTCATTATTTAATATAAAAAATCCAAAACTCTCAACTTATTCATTAAATGTAATATATCCTAAAACTTCCAAGTCCTTAATAAGATTAATTTTGTGTATGAATATACTTACCCACTCAGCAAATGTTTCTCTGTAATTCAAAAGCATGAAACTTCTAATATAGGATATACCACATTCTCATGAGGACTTACCTGCCACCTACTGGAGCAGAGTACCATCAGATAACATTAATAAACAGCATCAGGATCTCATAGTAACATTAAACATCTACTCAAAAACAATGCCAAATACTAGTAAAATCAAATTCTTATCATTCTTGAAGCAATACTCATACAATGAAAACAATTATCGATAAATAAAAACAATTATAAGAGCTCACATCCTTAAATATACAGGGTGATTGAAATTTTGTCTTTGTCTGCAAAGGATTGTCCATAATTTGGAAAAGTTCATCATTAATCAACACAAAATGTTTATTTTAAAAATGGAAATTTAAGTGTAATTTGAATACAGTAGGATCGTGAAAACATTTACAATATTAAAATACTCTCTCACTCTCTCTCCCTACATGCTATGTCTCTTCAGAATGTGGGCAATTATGGCTCTCTACAACTTTCTTTGGTTGCTCAGAATAATACTTGCTCCTATATGCTTTCCTTTTCTCTTTGAAGTATTTTTTTCTCTATCCATTTGTCCAGACTCAAATGTCTGTCCAAAAGAATTGGAAATGGTCAAGAGACATGGTGCTAGTCTTTGACAGACCAATGTTTGCTGATCCAGGTGAAGTAACTGAAGCTGTATTCTCAATAATGGTACCCTTGTGGGTTAACAACTCTAAAACTCTGTAGAATGCAGTGTGTATTATACAATGCACAGGCTGATAGGTCGAGTAGCACTGGCATTGAATTACATTGCCTGTCATTGTATCATTCTCTTCATTTTCTGTTGCCAGCAGCCTCATTCATGCATTACATTTGAATAACAACAGTTGCATGATGTTTTTTCCCTTTTTTTTTTTTTTTTTTTAGAATAACGTTAACCCTGTGCAAGGCTCAAAAGCCACTCAGTTTATGAGCATATATAGGGAAGATAACTGTTGACTCTAGACTCAAACAGGTTAAGATTGTTGGGATTGGATAAGCATTCTCTTGAGAGTCAGATCGACAAAGCAACATTTCATGGCATCTACAGCTAGACTTTTACATATTTTGTATTATGAGATATCTGACAGAGTCCTTTCCCACAAGTGCGGGAGGGTGAAATCATGCAGTGTACCGTTTATTCTAATGGTATTGGCAATTAATTATCACCATTATACTATTCTCACTCCCAAAGAAGGAAACCATCCACTATCCTATCCCAAATGTCTCAGTAATATCACGGTTTTATCTAATGGGTTACTAAGGAGTTTCTTGAATTAATCCAATATCCATGTGACTAATATAAATTAAGTTCTCTCTTATTGATATAGATTTGGTTAAAAGAGAATCCATTTTTCTGATGACGCTATTTCATTTTTTTCACTATTTTATCAAGTTCTTCCCATGCTAATGCTGGGGGTGGCTTCAGACTTTTGAACAATATATATATATATATATTACAAGTAAATAAAATTCAATACCCCATAGGATAAAGAGCCATTTTACCCAGAACCAGCTTGTCAACACCAAGGAGTTAGATAAAGAAATGAATCAATGATTTTGTAAATACGAAGAAAGAGGAGGGAAATTCACAACTAAGAGTAAATGTATTTAAAAAGACAGGCCCATTCTGGGTGAAATGGCTATATATCATATGGGGTATTGAATTTTATCTACAGTAATTCATGTTTGCTCTATAAAAATATATTGAGCTCTCTCCTGTGGATCAGTTTTAATATTTTATACTACTAGGATTCACTTGGATTACTTACTATATATATATATTTATTTAAAGTATGCTATATTTATGAGCTATAACTGCCTCAGCAAGTTGGCATAGTACTCACCATTGATGGTAACTCCTAAACCATATTTGTCTGCAAACTTTTATTGGTATTTTTTGAATAATCATGTACATTTACACCAGAATGGAAATTTTCATTACAATTGGTTTCTGGGGCTTAATATGCAAATTTACTGAAAAATGACCGTGGATCTTTACTGACTGAGCATAAAAACACAATAATATTTAACTAATTAATTAAATGAAATTACTTATTATTCAATATTCTAGTATTATCACTTAACAGACATTAAAGAATTTAACACTGAAAAATGATGAGACCTCAAAAAACGGAAACTTGATTCTACAGAAGGATACTGAGGATACCAAGGACTGAATATGTAAGTAACAAGTAAGAATAAAGTTTTAGAGAAAATGGAAACCAGAAGGAAACTTATTCTTAACACAAGTTGACTGTTGAAATTTCCTTGGCACATAATGAGTAAAGAAGGCAAGTGGGACAGAGGAAAACAATGTATAACCTATTTAGTAAGCTTGAGTAAATGGAACAAGGTTTAGGAGAAATAACAAAAAGAAGAATTATTAAGAGCTATGAAGGATAGGAAGTTGTGGAGAGCCATGATTGCCTACATCATGAAGAGAGGAAGTCAGCTTTTAAGCTTTTGCCATTAACTTCTTTCAAGGAATCTTTGAGTAGATTGTAACTTATAGCTTTATCATTTATTATTTCAGATCCTTGTTTATCAGTTGGTGCTTTCATTCACATCAATGTTCCCTGAAAGATATCAAGGTGTGCCCCACATTAACAGAACAGTAATTTATGGATCATTTTTATATTTAAAAAAATCTTTCTTTTTAAAAGTTAAAGACACCAAGCAATGTAATGTCTAAAAAAAAAAAAAAGAAAAAAAAAAAAAAAGAAATTAATGCTTATTTCAGGAGACCTCTGTATTATTTTCCTATTTTCAAATTTCATGATTAATGATTTCCTTATTAAAATTTAAAGTATGCCCCAGAATTTCAGTTATTCTACAAGTGTGTCCTGAATTAAAAAAAAATGTTTGTGAAATACAAAGAGTTTAGATTGGATTAAAGCTAAAAGTAACAAGACCTCAACAGAATCCAGAGACGGAAATAGGATATGATGGGTCCTGATCTGGCATCTCATCTACAGTCACTTTCTCACACATGTACCTTTGCTTCCCTCTGCCTTTTCTACAAGTATTTTCACAGCAACTGCTCTGATGAACTACATTCTCTGGTTCCCAAACTGCATGAATTCAAGCATGCTACTAGGTTGAAATTATTAAATGTAGCCGTCTCTTCTACTCGAATACCTTCTTATCTTGCACTTCCCATCTGTGGAACTCCCTTCCTTTTAGTTGCTTCCCTAATAGCTACAATCTTCAAATATGCATGTGTCAATAGAGATGTTCTAATGCTTTGATCTAGTTTCCTGTCCTTCTCTTTCTCCTTTCCTCAAACACACCACTTTACTCTTGCTCTCATTCACTGTACCACCTATGTGCTAGTAGGACTTCCGCCTTGCATGGGGTGAAATGCTTAAAAAAAAAAAAACAAAAAAAAAAAACAACATACCCACCTTATAAGACACCAACATGCAGAGTCACCTGTCACTTTATTTTCTGATTCTATACACCAGCAAACATTTTGATGAAGAGGAGATGAGATGGTCGGATGAGCAAATCAAAACTGAAAATGCCATAAACAAAGGAAATTATTCAATTAATATTCTAGCATTAAAAAATCAAACTGCTGGATCAATATACATTCATCAAAATCAATAAATGGAACAGATCAATAAATAGTTATATATGGTATCAGACTATTGATAAATGCAGGGCTAATATCATTCTTCAGTCAAACAAATTGCTAACAAAAATTGATTTCAATTGCTTCATCAATTTAGTTTTTGATTTTGGATTATTTCTATAATTATTTCAATTACATAAGATTGTGTTTAATAAAATTCTAAATGTCAAATTTACCATTTATTTTTCATCTTGTAATTTAAATATGAATGTAATGACTGCTATTTTTTCTGTGACTTTCTTTATTTACAAAGTGTATTCCTTTTCCACAACTGTTCCTACGTGATTCTGGTAATGCTTTGCAATTGCAAAGACAAGTTTGTCAGATGAACGACTACTTATTTCTCTACATATTTAACTCTCCTGCTCAATTTCCCCCCCCCTTCCCATTGGTGGCACTCACAGAAGATCAGACAGGAAGAGTCTGATGCCTTGCTGTATGATTGCTACAAATTCATGGGTATGAATTGGATGCTAAAAATAAATGGTTATTATTCAGAGAAAAATAGATATTTTTTTTTTAGTGATGTGTATATAGTCCAAAAGGATATTAATATGCATACAAAATTTGATTAACCAATGATTAGCTGAGACAGCTTCTCTGTTGACAAATCAGAGAACAGAATTATGTAACTTTATCTTATACATGAATGTCCAGGTGCTACAACGTTATCAGCAGAGAAAATAGAATTAAAAAGTCAATTTGGTTTGGTTGTTTTTTTATGAGTCAAATGGCTTGTTTAATATCAAAATCTAAGTATTAAAAATTCAAATCATGAAATAATATCATTCTTTTGAATTATTTATAAATTAAAGAGAATGATTTTATTTCATGGTTAAATTATAATTACGTATCTGCATTTTTGAAACAAATAACCTAAGAAAATCAAATGAGAAGTAAAAACTTGTTTTTCTTTTCAATAAATGAAATTAATCATACCAAATTGTTTTTTTTTTTTAATTTTAAAAATCTTTTTTGACAATCTGTGCCATGTTTTCAATTTTGCTATATGATCCGGAGGATAAATTTTTATTAATTTTACTATAAATATGTATCTTTCATATTTTTTTTTTTTTATGAAAATATATTGTTTGTGACCTTATGTATAAAGTACAGCTATACAGGGAGTTAACCATTTTTACCTATTCTTCTTACATGCCTCAACTTCAAACAGTAACCCTCTACCTTGAGTAGCTCTTGAGCCTTGTTTTAGGTGAACAAAAAAATAATGTTAACAATAATTCAAATAAATTCAGTTCTTTCTTTAAATTATTTATGGAAGATTAAGCCATTTCATAAATACCAATGAAGGCAGCTAACATTTCTTCAGAAATATCAGTGTACATGTACCCTGGTTTTTTAAGCTCCATTAAATACCACATGGTTTATGATTGAGTTTTCTTTTCATTCAACAGCAAAAACAAATGCCAACTGAATGTTTTATGCAATTATTGTAGCACAAATCAATATTCTTTGCAAGAGTATATTGAGGAATATAACTGGAAGAGAATTTGCTTTTTTATCAAATGAAGCATTGTCAACAATTAATTTCCAATCCATTTTGTTTAATTCTAATCAGAGACTAACATTCAAAATACTTGTTTTGAAAAGCAAGTCAAATTAAGATGAAACAAAAAGATGAAAACTATAATTTTCAATGCTTTTAAAACTAATACTACTTGATGAAAAACAATAGAAATTAAGTAAGTCAAAATTGACTAATGACTGTCGATGCTTCATCTTATAAAAATTCCAGATAATATTACTACAAATACTAAGAGAGAAAAAAGCTGACAGAAATACTGTGGAGAAATTAACTGTTGGTCAGACAGGAAAGGAGAAGAGTATTTACCTTGAGTTGTTCAAATGCTTACTAAACAAAAGCTTGTTATTTTCTGTACTAACCCTTTAGAGTTACAGTGGTCACATGACAGGTTTACTATGTGATCCCTGAAGTTGCATAAAAAGAAGGGAAAAATCTTTTTTTATTGCGAAATTTACCTTCCATATTTATACATCACAGAGAAGTGGCAATATATTTTGCAACTTGAGATAAGTGCTATTGCTCCCCCACTCTCTGCTCAACCTGACTAGTCTCCATTCGTTTTGGGGATTGGGAGCATTTTCTCAACAATACTAATCAAAAATTAATATTGGTTGACAATATTTTATCTAATAAAGAATAAATCAGTATTACCACCACCACTATTAATACTAATAATAATAGTGGTAAAAATAATCGCAAGTATGGCATCAAACATCCAAGGGGAAAATGTAAAAGTTTAATGGTTAAACTGGGTCTTTTGCCAACCACAAAAGTCCCAGCAGCTTAATCTGTAGAGCAGCAGCTGAACATAGATTTCCTCAAGTAAAAAGGTTGAAAGTAATATCTCACCTGGAGTCTATTCCTTATTTCCAATCCGTATTGTTTACTGCTGTGGTGAAAAGTAACATCAGATATCTATCAAAAATTAATAAAAGATAACATTCCTAAACATAATGCTTGAACTGAAAGTTTGAAATATAAACGGCATCTACTGATTTCAAATTTATGAAAAATTTCAAATGAAAAGGAGCCACTTGGTTAGATGGGCTGTAGACAGTGCAGAAAACAACTATCAACCACTGAGACTCTAAAAGTAATGTTTTTCCCCAAATGTTGTTTTTCATATTCCATAGATGTTAATATCACAAATCAATAGCAATAATGGATCTTTGTTTCTACCAGAAAATATCATCAGATGTTTACCAAGAATTGTGCTAGCAAAGTTACTTTAATAGCTTCTGAAGAAATTTAAAATATTTGCTTCATTTATGACTTGTAAAGGATTTTTTATAGACGGTTTCAGAGCCATTCGAAGTAGAGGATTACTGAAGGGTTGAAGGGTGTTATCACTAACATTTTTTGTCAAGATTTACAAACTATGTTTCATTCAATTTTGCAAACTAACGTAATTCCCCACGTATAATATAAGTACCTTTTTTTTTTGAGACAGCAAAATTGACCATTTTTTCCATTTAAAAAAAAACTAGAAATCTCACTTTGAAATTCTTTTAAATATCAATTATCATTTTTTCAAAACTTATTTTAAGAAAATCAGACATTATAATGTTTATTTAAAATATTTTCAACCAAACTTAACTTAGCTTTTGTGGCAAGAAGATGTAATTTGAAAATAAAACAAAGCAGGTCAAACTTTCGCGTCTCTTGACAGGTGATGAATGACACATTTACGAATTCCATGAGGCTAATTTGTTCTACGGAAGGAGAAAAGTGAAATAATTTACATTTAAGCGAACAAATTATTTACCTCGTTATTTTTAACGAAAACTTTCAGCGGTCTAATTTTTTTGTACTTAGCTTTCATCTTTACGTTTATGATGCTTTATGGAAAATATATTATAAAGAAATTAAAATAAGACTTAAGAGTGACATTAAATTTCATATTTCCTAAGAAATGTATCTAATTCATTTATAGGTACCTTTCTTATGAAATTTTATCAGAACTGTACATAAAATACTACAATTTTATGTACATTTATTACATTTTACTGATATTTGTATTTGCATTCATTTTATTAATTTTGATATTTCATTTATGGAAAAATGTCATAACTGAGATTAATATAAAAATAAGATCATATAAATTTCATAAGATGATACTGATACTTGTAGGTACCCTTTTCAGTTGAAATTGTAAAATCAAATTAACTTCTCCACACGTGTTCCGCAAAATTAAAGGCCTTAACAGCGGAGAACAATGCTTAACTCAAATAACGCAACTTAATTATATTCTGGTTGGTCTTCCGCACTTTATAATTACAGCCCGGTTATAAGCACATAATTACATTTCTTAATTACTGTGGATCTTCTGATTAGTCAAAATGATACAATTTACAACGCGCTAAAAAAGATCTATCTCATAAGGACACTTAGGAAAACCGATGGGGCTTTTAACTAATTTTATAATATTTTAATGTAAAATCTATTATAATTAAAGAAATAAATAATTGTATTAAAAATTCATTTTTCATCGAAAAAAATTTTTGCTTTCAGGAAATATTGGCAATATTCATAAAAACAACTAAAAGCAAATAAAAGTATTTGAAATTAAATAATATCTTTGTTTTATTGAGTTTTGTATGTTACAATTCAGAGCTGATTTTCAGGTACGTTGGCTCCAATTAAAGACAAAAAAAAGACATGCTTTGCATTCCTCAAAGCCCTGTGCTTTTAATTTTTGTAATCACTAAACCCGATGCGATCGAATTTCTAGCGTTTTCATAAAATTAGTTTAATAAATATTTTAAAAAAATATTTCTACAATGACCTTAATAAAAAAAAACATTTATAATAATTTCGATCATCTGTGAATAGTTCCTGAAAGTTTCATTAACATCCGACAATTATTTCTATTTTTGCACGATTTTTCAAATTAATGTGTGTCATACCAAAAAACGTGCTAAAAATTGTCTGTTATTTACTAGTTCCGCTGATACAAACAGAAACAAGGTTTTTTAATCAAAATTTAGTATGTTCTAAAAAGGAAAAATTTTTAAAAATAAAAAAAAACTTTGGTCTTTCCTCTTAATAACATAAGCATTTAGACAATAAAATTTTGTTTTCGGCAAGATTGGCGTCTTTTTCATCAAGCTATGCTCTTTTTTTTAGCGATTTCGTGGAGGTACATAGTATAATACGACTTCTTCCATAATACGCACCCCTAAAATTTTGGCTGAAAATGTGGGGAAAATGCTTCTACACACGTAGAATACGCACCTCTTGTTTGGTAATCAAACCCCATAAACTGTACCTCCCCAATTTCATTACGGCCAGTGTTTCCTACTCTTATTAACAAAATGGTTTTAAACAGAATAATATTCTAATTTAGTTTTATAATAATTCTTATTTTATTTTACATTTCTAAGTATTGTATTTAACATCCTTATGCGGTCGCAATCGCCGAATGTTTCTGTCAAATTGACGTCTGTTTGTGGTGAATAGTCATTTCGTAACTAAAATCAACCTATGAAAGCGCAAATTTTAAAGATTTTTTTTGTTGCTGCGCATAATACGGACTCCTAATTTTGCTTAATTTTTTTTAGAAAAAAATGCGTATTATACATGGGGAAATTTGAATAAATTGATTTCTTTGGAAAAACCCTACTTTGTGGTTATATAATTTCTCTAATTTTAGGACTTCATGGCAAACAATTTTTAACAGCGACGAATAAATTCAACGCTGTTAATAACAAGAGGAACTAGATGATCAAATGTCTATGAAGTGTATTTAAAGTTTCAATTTTAAACAGTAATATTCAAAATTTAAAGAAAGGAAAAGAAGTTCGGTTACCTTTCATAGTTGAAATTAAGTCTTTTTTCTGATCTCTCTTTTACTTGTTTTGATTTCTTCGTCTTCTCTTTTCTCAGCAAATAAAAACACCAGTTGAGGTTTGTTTCTGGTTTGATTTTTTCGGGTTTTTTTTTTTTGTTTTTGTTTTTTTAGTGGGGAGAGAGGGGGGGGCTTATGACGAGTGACAAAATTTCCCCCGGCAACTGAAAAAGGTTTAATGAGAGAGGAAAAGTCTTGTCTTTTATACAGCTTCTATGGATGATCTTATTTCAGTCAACAGGGGTGACATTTGCACGAAGTCAGTAAGAGCTGACATCGCTAGCTCGTTAACTGAATGCTGTAAGTTCAATCCTTGCGCTAGGCAGTACATTTTATTATTTTTCTCTTCAACATCACATTCTATAATATTTCAAAATAAACAACATGTTCAGCAAGACATCAATTTTCTAAATTTCCTTTTACCATTATGAAAAGTCCATTTGAATTTCAAACTTTTAGACATTAATACATCGGAGTTACCATGTAAAAAAAACTAATTAACTAATGTTTGTTATTTACTCCGAATTGTTATTTACTACAACAAATAATTTTATTTTTAAAATTTGCTGTTTTTCATCTGTTTAAAATAAATAATTCGGTACAGGCAGTTTTCACAGAATCTAATTAAGTACATTATTTTGATTTATTTAGATAATTCTGTAGAACTTTTTCGGTTTCGTTTGACTTTACTGTAGTAGTGTAGTAATGCCAGACGAGAACAATTGTTTTGAAGAAATATGAAATAAGTTCGTTAACTAAT
>CAWVQA010000574.1:0-7500 GCA_963932145.1 Acanthosepion lycidas | reverse complement strand
GATCTAAAAGGTCAGCCAATCTAACAGTGATCTCACCTCACAATTCTCACACCTGCTCCATATGTGGCCTCCATTGTAAATCACTAGCGGGTCTTAAATGCCACTTAAGATTATCGCATAAACTTTCATAACTGAATCAATAAGCTGGCAGATCCTCATACATCGAAACCGACGGGAGAGTCCTTTATTATTATATATATATATATATATATATATATATATATATATAGTATTCAATATAAAATAACAGAACTGAAATTTATACTAAGAATAATTATACATATAATCATACATTTGTTCCTCACTACTCAGTTTCTTGTTTATAAAAACAAATGTATAATTATTCTTTAACTGCAGAAAAAGTCTATCAGTCTCAAGATAAAAACAGTAAAGCCAGGGTTGTAGCATTGGACATCTCAAAAGCCTGGTCTGGCTTTCAGTTCTTCTCCACAAACTGAAAATTTACGGCTTCTCTGGGCACATTTTTAAGCTGATCCACTCATTCCTATCAAATCGTGATATGAATGTTATCCTAAATGGCCTCTCATCTACATCTTTTCGTACTAACACAGGTGTTCCCCATGGCTCCATCCTTGGTCCTACGCAGTTTTTAATCTTCATTAACAACCTTCCTGATGACATCATCTCTCAACTTGGCATCTACCAATTACTCCTGCCGAGATAGTAAGGCTGATCAGTCCAACAAAGTCAAAATGGCAGCTGATGTCAAAAATGACCTCAAGACCGTCGTTAACTGGGGCAAAAGATGGCTTGTCAATGTTGACGACTCCAAAACTAAACTTCTTTCCGTTAATCATCTTAGAGACCCGTCTCTGCCTTCCATCAGCATGGCTGATGCTATCCTCCAGGAACGTGACTCATTGCACCTTCTCTGACTAACATTCTCAGTTGACATAAAATGGAAAGACTTTACTAAATCCATTTCTAGGTCGGCTGCTAAGAAATTTCGTTCACTGTGCCGGGTGAGGCAATTTTCCTCTCTGGAATATTACATATCTATAAGTCTAGCATTCATCCTTGCTTAGAATATTGCTGCCATATATCCGGTGCCTCTGCTATTTACCTGGAGCTCTTTGATAAGTTCCAAAGAAGAATCAGCAGTATTATTGGTCCTGATCTGGCACTTGCCCATTGCTGTATGGTTGCTTCTCTGTGTCTTTTTTATAAATACTTTCATGGTAATTGTTCAGATGAACCTATATTACCTAGACTGTATAAATTTAGGCAGAAGACTAGACTATCGGCGAGATCTGACCAATTTACAGTTGAGCCAATTAGATATAGCCATAAATTCTATGCTGACAGTTTCTTTTCTCATACGTCTCACTTGTGGAACTTACTTCTGGCTCTATACTTTCCAGCCAACTTTAATCTGCAAAAACTTTTAGTGCAATATCAATCACTAGCTACTGTCCTCCTGATTACTCTTTTCTCTTGCTACTCATTACTAATGTTTCTCTTCTTAATTCCTCCACATTCTGTAATCCCTTGTGTGTTGGTGACTGTTCTGCTTTTCTTGTGGTGAGACCGATTTTAAAAAGAAAAAAAAAAGAATATAGGTACTATTTAAATTTACTGCTCATAATGTAAAATAGAGATTCTTTTGTTATGTTACTGTTAATTTCATATAAAAATAATTGTTAACTTAAAAAATGGGCCAGAAATAGGAAGGTAAAAATTTTAAATGTGTAACATTTAGTATAAAATAAATTTCAGCTGGTAAAATGTATTAATATGAATTTTACAAAAATGTAAGCTAAATAGTTATGAAAATAACTAATAGTAATAATGACTAATTTTTAGATTCTTTCAAGGAAAAGAAAATTTTATTCATAATTATGCTAATTGCATTTCTCTTGTTAGGAATAAATGAATTTGATGATCAAGAACTTGGATTAAATGAACATCCCATTGAAGAGAATGAGGACAGTAGTCTCATAAAGTAAGTATAAATAATCCAGTTTTCCTGATTTTGATTCATTCAGAATAATTCGCTTTTTCTCGGGTCTCGGGTTTTATTTCAATTTTAGTCTAATAATTTTTTATTTGCATTTGTTTTTAAACTTTAGCAATTTTTATTTTTTTTTTTATTTCTTTAAATTTAGCAAATTTTGAAAAAAATTAGCATAAAAATTGATTATGAAACTTGACGGGATAATTTTAGAATTATTTAAGTTATTTCTTGCATTGGAAAACAAAAATATTAGATCAACCCAATCTTTATTTTCCCATTGCCTTGCATTTCTTTCCTGTTTCTTTTTTTGTTTTTTTTCTTATTTTTTACTCCTATTCTGTTGTTTTTTTTGTGTTTTTTTCCCCTGTTATTTTATTTTTCTGATGTTCTCTTTTTGCCCGTTCACAATTCTCTTTTTTTTTTTCCTTTCCTTTGTTTATTTGCTATCACCCAAGGCTAGAGAGCCCAATCTACTCTACTACTTAATCCCTTTTTTGGGAGGAGAAAAGAAAAATTCATGTATACTTCTGTGAACGTAAATGCAGCAGACTAAGCTGGAATTTGAACTTAGTTCACAGATTCCAATCTGATAATTCTTCCGCAGCCTGCATGTAGGAAGTCTTGTTTGCATCAATTACCATGTCTAGAGTAAACTAGGCCTGTGCATTGTTTCTGACTTATGACTAAGAGTTCATCAATATTCATTCTCTTGTAGACCTTTTTTTTCCTTCTTTTTTTCCTTTCTTTGCTTCTTTTTTTCCTTCTTTTTCCTTTTTTCCTTCTTTCATTCTTTTTTCCTTCTTTCCTTCTTTTTCCTTTCCTTCTTTTTCCTTTCATTCTTTTTTCCTTCTTTCATTCTTTTTTCCTTCTTTCATTCTTTTTTCCTTCTTTCCTTCTTTTTTCCTTTTTTCCTTCTTTTTTCCTTCTTTTTTCCTTTTTTCCTTTCTTTTTTCCTTCTTTTTTCCTTTCTTTTTTCCTTCTTTTTTCCTTTCTTTTTTCCTTCTTTTTTCCTTTCTTTTTTTCCTTCTTTTTTCCTTTCTTTTTTTCCTTCTTTTTTCCTTTCTTTTTTTCCTTCTTTTTTCCTTTCTTTTTTCCTTCTTTTTTCCTTCTTTTTTCCTTCTTTTTTTCCTTCTTTTTTCCTTCTTTTTTTCCTTCTTTTTTTCCTTCTTTTTTTCCTTCTTTTTTTCCTTCTTTTTTTCCTTCTTTTTTTCCTTCTTTTTTTCCTTCTTTTTTTCCTTCTTTTTTCCTTCTTTTTTTCCTTTCTTTTTTCCTTCTTTTTTTCCTTTCTTTTTTCCTTCTTTTTTTCCTTTCTTTTTTCCTTTTTTTTTCTTTTTTTCTTTTCTTTTTTTCCTTCTTTTTTCCTTTTTTTTCCTTTTCCTTTCTTCCTTTTTTCTTTCTTTTTCCTTTCTTCCTTTTTTCCTTCTTTTTTCCTTTCTTCCTTTTTTCCTTCTTTTTTCCTTTCTTCCTTTTTTCCTTCTTTTTTCCTTTCTTCCTTTTTTCCTTCTTTTTTCCTTTCTTCCTTTTTTCCTTCTTTTTTCCTTTCTTCCTTTTTTCCTTCTTTTTTCCTTTCTTCCTTTTTTCCTTCTTTTTTCCTTTCTTCCTTTTTTCCTTCTTTTTTCCTTTCTTCCTTTTTTCCTTTTTTCCTTTCTTCCTTTTTTCCTTCTTTTTTCCTTTCTTCCTTTTTTCCTTCTTTTTTCCTTTCTTCCTTTTTTCCTTCTTTTTTCCTTTCTTCCTTTTTTCCTTCTTTTTTCCTTTCTTCCTTTTTTCCTTCTTTTTTCCTTTCTTCCTTTTTTCCTTCTTTTTTCCTTTCTTCCTTTTTTCCTTCTTTTTTCCTTTCTTCCTTTTTTCCTTCTTTTTTCCTTTCTTCCTTTTTTCCTTCTTTTTTCCTTTCTTCCTTTTTTCCTTCTTTTTTCCTTTCTTCCTTTTTTCCTTCTTTTTTCCTTTCTTCCTTTTTTCCTTCTTTTTTCCTTTCTTCCTTTTTTCCTTCTTTTTTCCTTTCTTCCTTTTTTCCTTCTTTTTTCCTTTCTTCCTTTTTTCCTTCTTTTTTCCTTTCTTCCTTTTTTCCTTCTTTTTTCCTTTCTTCCTTTTTTCCTTCTTTTTTCCTTTCTTCCTTTTTTCCTTCTTTTTTCCTTTCTTCCTTTTTTCCTTCTTTTTTCCTTTCTTCCTTTTTTCCTTCTTTTTTCCTTTCTTCCTTTTTTCCTTCTTTTTTCCTTTCTTCCTTTTTTCCTTCTTTTTTCCTTTCTTCCTTTTTTCCTTCTTTTTTCCTTTCTTCCTTTTTTCCTTCTTTTTTCCTTTCTTCCTTTTTTCCTTCTTTTTTCCTTCCTTTTTTCCTTCTTTTTTCCTTCCTTTTTTCCTTCTTTTTTCCTTCCTTCCTTTTTTCCTTCTTTTTTCCTTTCTTCCTTTTTTCCTTCTTTTTTCCTTTCTTCCTTTTTTCCTTCTTTTTTCCTTTCTTCCTTTTTTCCTTCTTTTTTCCTTTCTTCCTTTTTTCCTTCTTTTTTCCTTTCTTCCTTTTTTCCTTCTTTTTTCCTTTCTTCCTTTTTTCCTTCTTTTTTCCTTTCTTCCTTTTTTCCTTCTTTTTTCCTTTCTTCCTTTTTTCCTTCTTTTTTCCTTTCTTCCTTTTTTCCTTCTTTTTTCCTTTCTTCCTTTTTTCCTTCTTTTTTCCTTTCTTCCTTTTTTCCTTCTTTTTTCCTTTCTTCCTTTTTTCCTTCTTTTTTCCTTTCTTCCTTTTTTCCTTCTTTTTTCCTTTCTTCCTTTTTTCCTTCTTTTTTCCTTTCTTCCTTTTTTCCTTCTTTTTTCCTTTCTTCCTTTTTTCCTTCTTTTTTCCTTTCTTCCTTTTTTCCTTCTTTTTTCCTTTCTTCCTTTTTTCCTTCTTTTTTCCTTTCTTCCTTTTTTCCTTCTTTTTTCCTTTCTTCCTTTTTTCCTTCTTTTTTCCTTTCTTCCTTTTTTCCTTTTTTTCCTTTCTTCCTTTTTTCCTTCTTTTTTCCTTTCTTCCTTTTTTCCTTCTTTTTTCCTTTCTTCCTTTTTTCCTTCTTTTTTCCTTTCTTCCTTTCTTCCTTTTTTCCTTCTTTTTTCCTTTCTTCCTTTTTTCCTTTCTTCCTTTTTTCCTTCTTTTTTCCTTTCTTCCTTTTTTCCTTCTTTTTTCCTTTCTTCCTTTTTTCCTTCTTTTTTCCTTTCTTCCTTTTTTCCTTCTTTTTTCCTTTCTTCCTTTTTTCCTTCTTTTTTCCTTTCTTCCTTTTTTCCTTCTTTTTTCCTTTCTTCCTTTTTTCCTTCTTTTTTCCTTTCTTCCTTTTTTCCTTCTTTTTTCCTTTCTTCCTTTTTTCCTTTTTTTCCTTTCTTCCTTTTTTCCTTCTTTTTTCCTTTCTTCCTTTTTTCCTTCTTTTTTCCTTTCTTCCTTTTTTCCTTCTTTTTTCCTTTCTTCCTTTTTTCCTTCTTTTTTCCTTTCTTCCTTTTTTCCTTCTTTTTTCCTTTCTTCCTTTTTTCCTTCTTTTTTCCTTTCTTCCTTTTTTCCTTCTTTTTTCCTTTCTTCCTTTTTTCCTTCTTTTTTCCTTTCTTCCTTTTTTCCTTCTTTTTTCCTTTCTTCCTTTTTTCCTTCTTTTTTCCTTTCTTCCTTTTTTCCTTTCTTCCTTTTTTCCTTCTTTTTTCCTTCTTTTTTCCTTTCTTTCTTCTTTTTTCCTTCTTTCTTCCTTCTTTTTTCCTTCTTTCTTCCTTCTTTTTTCCTTCTTTCTTCCTTTCTTCCTTCTTTTTTCCTTTTTTTTTCCTTCTTTTTTCCTTTCTTCCTTTTTTCCTTCTTTTTTTCCTTTTCTCTTTTTTTCCTTTCCATTTCACAAAGAATCTAAGAAAAATAAAATCATTAAGAGGAGAAGCCAATAAAAGAACAGATATTAAGAAGACACAAGAAGATGATTGACATAGCAGTTTAATTTTTGAAAATCAATGACTGGAAACCAAGAAACCAGAAGTGTTTCACAAGGGAGAAATGTGGGAGAAGAAACTGTTAGCATAGAATTTACGGTTACATTTAACAATTTCAAATGTAAAATTGAATGTAGCTGCCACTCTAGTACTGTGCTTAAATTCATAAAGTCGGGATAAAGTTGAGAAAAGTTCCTCAGGACAAGTATGATGAATATATTTCTAGCACTGCTACATTATTATGGTAGGAAAGTGACTGAAGCTGAGATGCCAGGTTACAGCCAATAATATTGCTGATTCTTCAGAGAGGACAATAAAAGAACAAGAATTAAGAAGATGGATGACAACTATCGACATTGCATTTAAATTTTTGACAATCAAAGTTGACAAGGAAGCAACAATCCAGAAAAGAATTCCACAAGTGAGACATGCCATAGAAATTTTTAGCATAGAGCTTACAGTTACATCTGACTGTTAGGACTGTAAAAGGAAGAAACCTTGCTGCTAATCTACTACTGTGCTGAAATTCATAAATATTGAAATGCCAAAGAGAAAAGCATTCATCTGAACAATTACCATGAAAGTATTTATAGAAAAGGCAGAGGGAAGCTACATTATGGTGATGGGAAAAGTGACTGAAGCTGAGACACCAGGTCAAGACGAATTATATTGCATATTCTTTTTTGAATTTTATCAAGAATCTCTAAATATATATAGCAAGAGCACTAGACCAGATGTGGCAAAAATATTCAAAGCATGGACAGAGGATAGACTTATAAATATGTAAGATAGATTCGGGTAAAAAAAATTGTCTAGCACAACAAAGGGAACCAACTTTACCAGCATTAATTCTTGTTTCAATATAATCTTTCCACTTCACATCAGTGGAAAATATTAGAGTCTGTATAATCTCTTCATCTCTTTTTTTTAATTTTATTCCTGTCTTTCCAGGTTACCTTTCAGTCCTTTAATAATTGTTGCTATAAAGGAAACTGCACAGAAATCACATTCAGAATTGAAACGTAAGATGTATTCATTTACTTTTACCAACAAAGTCCTGTTTTTTGTTTGTATAACTAGCCATTTTTTTTTTTTTTTTTTTTTTTATCTGCATCTAAAAATTTCCTATACGGAATATGCATCAGATACTGCATTGAGGGTCAGCTCATTTATGTAGTGAGTTCAGTCCTAACTTGTAGTGTTAGTAACTGACCAAGTGAAACTTAAGCTATATCAAGCTCATGCAAGGGGTGGGTTTCTTGTGCTCAACTTTCAATTGAGTCTGCTTCTTTGGTGTTTGTGGTATATTGTCTTATTTTTATCTACGGTGGGGTATTTTTAACTACTTGGTGGGGATTCTAATTGTCATTCTTATTTTTATCTACTTGTGGGGGGGGGATTCTTATTATTTTTATCTACTTAGTGGGTGTGGGAATTCTTATTTTTATCTACTTAGTGGGGGGGATTCTTATTTTTGTTTTAATGACAAAACAGTAAAATGAAAATTAAAGATAAAATTTCTGAGCAACCCCCCCTCCCCAGGCAATTGCCCTTCACAAATCCAAAATAACCAAATAAATACCTGGAGAAATTAATACATGTTTATTATTCAA
>CAWVQA010000573.1:10000-40000 GCA_963932145.1 Acanthosepion lycidas | reverse complement strand
TATAGAGAGAGAGAGACACACATACACACATATATATGTAAGCAAATATATGGATACAGATCTGACAGCATGAAGAAAAATATATGGAAAAACAAAAATCCGAATATGCAAATATGCTGTTTTAATGTTATTTCAAAGTAGACATCAGACGTTTCAGTCTAGTAGACCTTCTTCAGGACATAGTTATTAAAACATAATTAACATTAGACAATATTCAAGTCAACATGAAATCATCTTTTCATGTTAGATCATCTGATTTATACATACATGCAGTTTTGCCATGGCTACTTATAAAAGTTCAACTAGCTACTTGTTATGAAAGGAACATGATCAGAGTTAGAACCGTTCCAGCAATTTGTAGTAGATTACTGAATGAGAGAGAGAGAGAGAGAGAACTGATATCCTGATCCTAAAAAGAAGTGTCAAGCTTTAAGCAAATAATCCTGTTGTTTTTGATGGACCATTTTAGAAAAACTTTTTGTTCTAATCCCTGAATATGCTCCACTGAAATTAAAATAGAAAATAATGCTAAATGCTTTGGACACATTTTACAAAGTTTTAATAAGAAACACACATCGTAGATTGGGAACTTTTTTTTTTTTTTTTTTTTTTTATGCGCATGTTTCTCGATCCTTATTGATCACATGTAACTGAAAACTTAACACTGTATCTGAGAATCGATACATTAAGGCCCAAGCATATGTTAGCAAAATGATAAAAAAAAAGTGGGGGAAAATAGACAAAAGCAAAAGAGGCAATCGATGTGATGCTTATTTATGAAGTGGAAACAGATTATCAGCAGGATCTGCTAAATCTGAATGGAACTTGAAATAATAAAGGTGAAATAATGCTAGTTTTGAGGAGGAGAGGGTGGGGACAAGAAAGAGGATAAAGGCGAGAAAGAATAGATAGATAGGTGAACAAAGAAGACAAAAAAGAAAGGCTGGAAAAAGAGTATTTCAAAAGAGATGAGAAAAGTACAGCAAAGAAGGAGAATAGTGAGACAGAAGGAGAGGGAGAAAGGGAACATGAATGAGGATGAGAAGGAAAAACAAATAAGTCAAAATGCATGAAGCTAAAAAAGAAATGGATAAGAAAAAGAAAATTCAGATAATAAAAATCCGAGATAGAATAAAAGAAGACAGGTAGGTTTGACGAAATCAGGAGACAGGAGGAAAAATCTACAGAAAAAATGAGGATAGGGGTGTTGGAGCATTGTTCAAAAAGCAAAGAGAACAAAAAGAAAAAAGAAAGAGAGAGAAAGAAACAGAGAAAGAAAACAAAAGAGTGAAAAAGAGAGGAGACAAAAAGAGATGAACGAAAAGAAATGAAAGAAAAGAGATGAAAGGGAAGAGAGGAGAAAGGGAAGAGAGGAGAAAGGGAAGAGAGGAGAAAGGGAAGAGAGGAGAAAGGGAAGAGAGGAGAAAGGGAAGAGAGGAGAAAGGGAAGAGAGGAGAAAGGGAAGAGAGGAGAAAGGGAAGAGAGGAGAAAGGGAAGAGAGGAGAAAGGGAAGAGAGGAGAAAGGGAAGAGAGGAGAAAGGGAAGAGAGGAGAAAGGGAAGAGAGGAGAAAGGGAAGAGAGGAGAAAGGGAAGAGAGGAGAAAGGGAAGAGAGGAGAAAGGGAAGAGAGGAGAAAGGGAAGAGAGGAGAAAGGGAAGAGAGGAGAAAGGGAAGAGAGGAGAAAGGGAAGAGAGGAGAAAGGGAAGAGAGGAGAAAGAGAAGAGAGGAGAAAGAGAAGAGATGAAAGAGAAGAGAAGAAAGAGAAGAGATGAAAGGGAAGAGATGAAAGGGAAGAGAAGAAAGGGAAGAGAAGAAAAGGAAGAGAAAGAAAAGAGATGAAAGAAAAAAGAAAAAGAGGAGAAAGAAAAGAGGAGAAAGAAAAGAGGAGAAAGAAAAGAGGAGAAAGAAAAGAGGAGAAAGAAAAGAGGAGAAAGAAAAGAGGAGAAAGAAAAGAGGAGAAAGAAAAGAGGAGAAAGAAAAGAGGAGAAAGAAAAGAGGAGAAAGAAAAGAGAGAAGAAATGAAACAGGCAAGAAAAAGGAGGAAAGTAGAAAAACAAGTGAAAGACAAGTTGATGAAAAGAAATACAGGCAAAAATGCAAAGAGAAAAAGAGAAAGAAAAGAGAAAAAATATGAAGGAAAACAAGAATCTATCAAGATGGGTGAATAACTTATAGAAGAAAACAAAAAGGCAATGAGCAAATTGAGCAACCAAGATGGAGCCAGGAAACAATCTCTGAACTTTGCTATTCTAGGAAAGCAAAAATTATTTATATAGATTGATTAATGAAATGGAATCACATTCTCAGACATATATGAACAGACTGACTCTAAAGTCACAACATGGGTTTGCTTGGCGCCTCACCTTGAAGCAGTGCTTAATAAAGACAGACGCATATACTAATATTATCATAACGAGATTGATCCTCACCAGGTGTCATAAAATTGTGACCTTATGCTCAACTATACTTAGTCAATGACTGTATGTTTCATTTAAAAACCGAGGCAAATATAGACATTAAAAAAATATGCTAAAATTATTGGCTGTCAACTTTGTATATAATATATTAGACAGCATGACCTTGACCTCAGAAGTTCATGGCGACACATGCCAATCTAACATATTAGGTCACCTGATTTATATAGACATGCAGTTTTGTCATGACTACTTATAAAAGATCAAGTCACTACCCATGGTGGACAGCCAAATGAACAAAAGGCCATGTTGACATGATCAGAGCTAGAACCAATTTTGCAGTTATTGGTAGATACCTAGATTGAACAAGAAACCTTACCATATATATATATATATATATATATATATATATGTGTATGTGTGTGTGTGTGTGTATGTATGTATGTATGTTTGCCGATCATCGGTATTTAATATCCCACCCACGAGGAATATATGTGGCACAAGGCCGAGTTTAAAGTGGGTTTCTTCGAGCCCATAGGCTCGGCCAAAAATATACCCTTTGAACCCGCCTAGACGGGTTCAGAGCCTGTCTACCTCCTCGGACAAAACCTTGCCCTTCGGCAAAGCTTCGTCCGGGTTCCTCTCTGGCAAAGCAGAGAGTTTGACAGATGTCGAGACTGTATCTTGACGTATCTCAACTGTCATCCAATTCACACTTCTCCCTAGTCTTTTGAACAGGAGTAGAGGTTTATCCTTTGTTTCCAGTCTTTTCATTTTCGTTCACTTCCAGTTGACTCTTGTGTCTTAATGGCATTATCACCTTGCTAAGAGTGAACTGATTATATATATATATATATATATGTTATGGGATCTTACCCATAATAATAATAATAATCATAATGAACTATTCCATACTTAATAAATACTGCGACTCAGGAGTAGGCAAGGAGTCAATAGTTCAAGTCGAGTCAGAGGCAGTCCGAAACAGAGTCGCGTTCAGACAATTACTGCAAGACATTGGAATAGTGATACTGGTCGAGACTACATTGTTCTCTCTACTAAACCTGATTGTTCATACTAACACTTCTACTTCTCTGTATATATTCCTGTTTGTAATATATCTGTGTTATTCCATACCTGTGTTCGAGTTCTTTATTGGTTCTACCTTGGACTATCACTGTGGTACAAGGAACCGGACCATAACTATATATATATATATATATGTGGCTGTCTACTCATATCCTAGTATGCCTGTCCACTAGGGTGGCTATCCAATCACTGTTGCAGATGCCTGTTCAGACACGTGTTCGTTCCCACAGAGCCTCCTTGTGACTTATACTGCAACTAATCTGAGCAGACCTTTGCTAGAGTTTTTGGGAGAGAGTGTATTATCTGGCATGATCAACAGTTTGAACAAACTCAGTACACTCAAACTCTCAGTCATGATGACTTGTAACTATGTGCTACCACAACCATTGATGGCTCCCAGGTAATTCTGTTTATCCAATTGGAAAAAAATGTTCATGTTTTGAAAAAAATATCCGATAATGTATTTTGACCATTTTGGGCTTCATCAAATTGAAGATGAATAAGTGAATTGCATGTGTATGTATTTGAGCATTTATTTAAAATAATATTTTTCCCTCTCATGCTGATATTGCTCATGACTAAAAAAGTAAGAAAATGATTGACTTTTTGAAATATATATATATATATATATATATATATATATATATATATATAAATAAATTGCATATTGAGTACTGCTGCTAATAAAATAATGCTCAAAAATTTTATTTTGAGCATTTTATTAGCAGCAGTACTCCAAATATATTGTTCAATAAATAAACAGAGCATCTACTCAAATATGAGTATCCACTAAAAATAATGTTTAAGTAATAAATAAATAAATAAACACATACATATATACATACACACACAATCACTCACCTATCATATGACCTTTGAAGACCTAATTTTGAAGCTAATTTGACTATAGTAAATGCATATATAGTTTGGTCAACAGAAATTTTACAAAAACAAAAAGGAAGACTGGATACGCATTCTTCCATCCACATTCTAGAATGAAATGAGCAAGAGAGATTGTATGCTTCCTTTTATAGTCCTGGGTAGAATCACTTAGTAGGCATCTTGGCAGACTATGTAGTTGGTAATCCCTATCTAGTCATGAAGGCTGGTTCAGAACCAGTCAGTCTTTTCAAATGGTGCATGATATGCTACAAAATCTTCAAACAACTGAGCACAGGTTTTAATGTCGGGCACTTTAACCTCTGGGAAGTGTTCTAACAGAGTACAGAAAGTGTGGCACTGAGATCTGAAGATGCATTGGGATGGCCAAAGATGAATTCCAAAAGCTAAGCAGAGTATTAAGAAACAGAAAAATTTCATTAGAAATAAAAGAAAAGAGTGATATCTGTCCTCCTGTATAGCAGCAAATGCTGGACAATTTTCTCAAAGATGTAAAAGAGACTTGAAGCAACAGAAATGTAGTTCTACAGAAAGATGTTGAGGATACCATGGACTGAGCATGTGAGCAATGACGAGGTTTTGGAGAGAATGGAAAACAAAAAGAAAATTTATATTTAACATCAGGAAGAGGTAGTTCAAATTTCTGGCACACATAATGAAGAAGGAGGGCTTGGAAAACCTGACACTCACAAGACAGATTAAGGAGATGAGGGACAGAAGAAAGCAGTACATAACATACTTGATGAGCTTCATTAATTGGATGTTAGAACATGGTTTGGGAGAAATAACAAAAAGACAAAACTTATTGAGAGTTACAAGGGACAGGAAGACGTGGAGGGTCATGACTGCCTAGGTCCTGAAGAGATATGGCACATAAAAGAAGATGACTTCAATCTTTCTGGAATTTTGTCAAAGCTTAAGGAAAGTATGTGTATTTAGACATGACTCTCCCCAGGGAGAGATGATTTTACCAATGACTTTAAATTCACAGTTGTTTATTTTGCAAGTCTGATTGCCAACACAAGGGATGAGAGCTAAAATTGCTTTGCTATTTAATCCTAAACTAAAGGAAAATGTATTCTTGCCTTTTCCAAGGTCATTAGTACAAAATGAGAGCAAAATCAGTATGCCAGTATTTGAACATTTTAATCATTTCATCCCAAACAAGGTAATAAAGCCACTAAAACACAAGGGGTTTCTGAGTGTGAAAGAAACTGAGAAAAAAAAAAAAACATTATTAAAGAGAGAGGTCAATGAACAAGAACTAATGAAACAGACGACAACAACTGACATTGCATTTACATTTTTGACGATAATATTTGACCGGAAAGTAAAAAGCTGGAAGTGAGTTCGACAAGTGAAAAGTGCAAGAGAAGAAACTGTTAGCATAGAACTTATGGTTACATTTAGCAATTTCAACTTCAAAATGATGAGACCTAAATGCCAATCTAGTACTGCACTTAAATTTATAAAGTCTCGGTACCAAAGAAGAAAGCTTATCGAAATAATTGCCATGAAAATATTTATAAAAAAAAAACACAGGGAAGTTACATTATGATGGTGGGTAAGTGACTGAAGCTGAGATGCCAGGTAATAAAGTCACTAGGATTGAATCCTGGTCTTTTATTGTCCTCTTTGCTTTTTTCAAGAAAAAAAGAAGAGAGGACAAGAGAAAGAGAAAGATGATGATGATTGACATTGCATTTAAGTTAAATTAATTTTAATTCAATTTTTGAAGATTGTAGATGAGAGTAAAGCAGGAAGAGAGTTCCACAAGTGAGAAGTGTGAAAGAAGAAACTATTAGAATAGAACTTATGGTTACAAATAGGAATTTCAAAAGTGAAATTATGAGACCTAGCTGCCAATCTAGTACTCTGCTTAAATTCATGAAGTCAGGGTAAGCTTATCAGAACAATTAAGATGAAAATATTTATAGACGAAGCAAAAGGAAGCTACATTATGGCAGTAGAAATGTGACTCAAGCTAAGATGTCAGGTCGGGACCAATAACATTGCAGATTTTTCTAAATACAGGGTGCGATGATTAAATTGTCGCCATTTTATATTTCTAATTTCATGCTTGCATGTTGTTTTTGATTTTGTCAACTGCCCAATTTACTAGGGTCAGTTGGGCACCATCTGTAAGAAAAAAAGCATCATGAAGGAATTCACTTTGTCAGAAATTTGAAAACAGTATGTTGTACTGCTTGGCATTCACACCAGAAGTTCCAATACAAACATTGTCTGGGTGTCAATCTAAGGTCAGTTCGGAGAATTTGGAAAGAGTTGGATGAGTCTAATGGTGATTACGAAGGTATGGAAGCTTGAAAAACTCACTCAGCTCATTCTAATAAGAAAAGAACTACCAAATTTGTTGTTGAGGGCCACAGATTCAACACAGTCATCAAGTACTTTGAGAAATTAGTGCTACCCTTTGTCAAGAGGGTTGCTGCCGGAAGATCCTATGTCTGGCAACAGGATTCTGCACCATGCCACACAAGTAGGAGAGGCCAGTCATTGCTGTCAGACAATTTCTATGACAACATCACCCCTTACACCTGGCCACCTAACTCCCCAGACTACAACCCCCTTGATTATAATTTGTGGAGCATAATTGTGCAAGAGACTAACAAAACTCCTTGTAACACCAAAGATGAACTGAAGGCAAGGATTCTGGTAGCATTCACCAATTTAAACAAAGAGACCATAGAAGAAGAGTTGCAGGAGATTCCAAGCCATCTGGGGTTGCTGTGGTTGAAGTCAATGGCAATTTTACTGAATAAATTTACCCTTTAGTATCTCAACTTATTTTTATATAATTTGGCAAATATATCTGTTAAATTAAGATGTCAGTGTTAATTTTTGCATAATTTAGATGACAATTTATCCATCGCACACTGTATATAGCAGACATGCCATACCAGGTGTGGCAGCAATATTCAATGCGTGGACAAATGGCAGACTTATAAAAGTGTAAGATAGATTCCAGCAGGATTCATTAACTTGGTTCAGTGTTTCCACTTTCCACAAAACCTCCATATCATTAGGAATATAAATAAATAAATAAATAAATATACCTAGTTTATAAGGGTTTACTCAACATGTGTCAAAATTTGTATCAGTGATGTGAACAAGAGCTTGATTCTGCTGTCAAAGGGACTCTGAACACAGTTGAAGGAGAGAAGAATAATAAAACAAAACAATAACAAAAGTAAGACTCTTAAACCTTCCCTCACCCTGTCAAAAGTTAAAAACAAATCACACAATAACCTAAATAAAGTCAGTTAATAATTCCTTCCCACCCACAACTGAAAGAATTATTAATACAGATCAATGACCTCATCACAATACCACCATGAACTCTCTCCAATAGAAAGGAGTTTACTGCCAGCCATAATAACAGCCTGTGCCGGGATCAACAGTAGAGCAAACATATGCCCGTGTTATCAATAGAAGTTATTTTAGAAACTTCTACATGAATTAAGCCCTCAGATGAAATGAAATAAAAAATTAAACCTCCAGGAAATGAAAGTTGTTAGCCTAAATAAAAGAATGTATTTATTTTTGTCTGAATGTCTTGATGGTTTTATAGAAAGCAGATGTTTGACAGTGACAATTTTTGTTAAAAAAAAAAAAAAAAAAAAAAAATATATATACATTTGAATTGATGAAAAGGCATTCAAGTACTAATTCCATACCAATGAATAAAATTAAGTGAATCTTTGATTCTTGATTTCCTTCATAATTCCAACCTGGAGGGGTTGGATCTTGGCATCAAATAATCAACTCTTGCTTCTGTTGAAAAATAAAAATAAAAAATATCTTGCCATGACTCAGACTCAAAGACGTTCAGTGCTGGAATTTTGCCATTCATGAATAGAACATAGAATTAGTTTTATATTACAGTTGAAACGGCTACATGTAACAATATGTTTTATGTTAACAGTTTCTTCTATCACAACTACATCTGGCACCAAAGCCTCTGATTGGGAGATTGGAGCTAGACAATTTTTCCTACCAGAATCTATCTTACATACTTATAAGTCTACCATTCATCATTGCTTTGAATATTGCTGCCACATCTGATCTGTTGCTCATGCTATATATTTAAAGATTCTTGATAAAATCTAAAGAAGAATCTGCCATGTTATTGGTCCTGACCTGGCATCTGAGCTTCAGCGACTTTTCTAATGTCACAATGTAGATTCTCTGTGCCTTTTCTATAAATACTTTCACAGTAATTGTTCTGATAAGCTTTCCTCTACAATACCTAGACTTTATGCCTTTAAGTGCCGTATTATATTGGCGGCAAGATTTCATCAATTTACAGTTGAAATGATTAGATGTAACCATAAGTTTTATGCTAATAGTTTCTTCTCTAGCACTTCTTGCTTGTGGAACTCTTTTTCTTCTTGCTTTCTAATCAACTTTGATCTTCTAAAATTTACATGTGATGTCAGTTGTCATCTTCTGTTTCCATGAATCCTTTTATTGGTTACTTTCCTTAATGTTTTCTCTCAGATTCTGTCTCACTCAATAGCCCCTTGCATCTCGGTCAACTTTAAACTTCAAAAATTTAAATGCAATTTGTCATCTTTCGCCTTCTTAATTCCAGTTTTTTTTTTAATGTATTCTCCCTAAATGTTTTCTTTTTCTCATAATCTCTCACACTCAGTAACCCTTTGTATCTTAGTGACTTTATTGCCTTGCTTGAGGTGAAATGATTAAGAAAATAATAATTAAAAAACGTATTGGTAGGGTGATTTTGTATGGGGCACCCAGTAAGAATCAAACTCACTACTCTTCATCAAATAGACTAGTCTTGCTAGCCATTACTTCACATCAGATGTTGGTTGCTGTATTTTTACCATAGTTATTTAGTATAGAATATTGTATAGGGCACCTGGTATTGATCAAACCTACTATTCAGTAGTAATGGACAACCAGGTGAATTGTTGGTTGGCTGATTTTACAGCATTTCAACCTTTGCTAGGTTATTTAATGTTGATTTTTATATGAGGCACCTGGTGAGGATCAAATTCACTACATAGTACTTCAATTCATAATTGGAGAGAGTGAGAAAGAGATGGATACATATCTGTCCAATGGGCATTTGTGTGTGTGTGTGTGTGTGTGTGTGCATATATATATATATATATATATGAAGAAATATAGTCCTAAGATATGTTATATTTATGGGATAAAGTGCTCAAAATCAGTGATAGAGCATGTGTAAACATAAAAGTGAACATAGAAGTCAACACTTAGAGGTGACAGTCTGTTTCATGATAGATGAAATCGTCAGGCCACCTCATGTCAGGCTAAGTGTTGACTTCTATGTTCACTTTTACAGGCTAAGTGTTGACTTCTATGTTCACTTTTATATATATATATATATATATATATATATATATATATATATATATATATATATATATATATATATATAGAGAGAGAGAGAGAGAGAGAGAGATAGATAGGAAGAAATGTGAAATTAGCCATTTTCATACAAGACAAATTCATTGACCAGTTATTATGACTCTAGGTTGAGACTTATAAAATCTTTCTCCTAAACAAGTTTTCTAGGAAATTAAACTTTTCTGGTCCTCTAATTTTTAGAACTCTTTCGAGTACAAGTGAGAGTTTCTTTTCTTTTTTAAGATCTGTCTGTATTTCTGACATGAGGTATTGTAAGTATTTACGCTATTTACATTGTTCGTACCATTGTTCTCAACTGGTTTGAAATTCCAACGTATATCACCTGAAGAAGGCCGGAGAATACAACAATGGAAATATCACAAATATGACAATAAAGTTGAGGACAACAACAGTTCAAACAATGTAAATAGTGTAAATACTTTTATTTAATAGTGTGAAAATATCTTGATTATATGTGCTACTTGTTTTATTGTTACTGTTGGTGGAAGTCTTCAAATGATGTGATCTTTGTTATTTGGTAAAGCTCTTTGTGACTTTGTATTGACAGTCTATAGCAGGAATTGGGCCCTTGGGCCACATCCGATCTGTGAAAGACATTTGTCCAGTCCACGCACTTAACACCTGGACAATAATTATCTAGTTAATTTGTGGAGCAAGTGGTAGAAAAAAAAAAAAAAAAAAATAACAGTTGAAGTTGAATTGACTTACAATGTGATGAATTTTTTAAAATCAAAATTTAATTCCAAATCTACTGCTGACATCTACAAGAAATAGGTTTTGTCAAACGAAAAATATAAAAGCCAATTGAATAATGCAAAAATGACAGTCTCATTATCTGGAAGTATACATTTTTGCAAACAACTTTTTTTTGAAAAAGAAATATCCTAAAAGTTGTTTAAGAATAAGGTAGGGTGATAACCACCTGAATGAGGTTTTGCTCCTGATATGGGATAGTTATTGAATGATAAGCAAAAACAAGTGCCCCATGATGTAATTTGCCATTTCTAACTGTATTTCGGTTGTAATAAGAAAGAAATTTGCATTTTGTTTTTATTGTGTTAGTTGTTGACCTGTTATTCTTGCAGTAAAATAAGGAACTTTGTTTAAATTATATATTAACTTTGTTGTTTTTTTTAAACCTCCAGATAAAGGCAGCCTTCAGGATGGTGTGGTCTGTAGTTGAAACAATTTATCATATTACATTTGATATTATGACCCCACTCCAAGACACTGCATAGCTTTCTGGCCCACTCTCTCCAAAAATTGCTTTGTCTTCTTGAAGACCTAAAGGATTCATTCACTATATATGCAAGTTTTATTACAGAAGTATGAAAATCCTTTGGTAAGTTAGTATTAGCTTTTTCTTCTCCCTGATGAGTTGTTTGATTTTAGGATTGAGGTTGTTTAAGTCTTGTCTAAATTTCAATTGTTTTGGATTTCATACACCATTGTCAAAGAAATATTAAATTTGTTTCACTAAAATCTATCTTGTAAATTTAGAAAATGTAAGCGATCTGGAATTACAAAGGAAATGTTTGTTGCAGATTATTTCCACGTCGCCGAGAATAAAAAACTAAGTTCAGACAGAAAATGCTGAAAACTTGATTCGCAAGTACTATTTCACAAATCACAATGCACGCAACCAGTCAGAAAAATAACTGATTTTCCGACAAACGCGGTAGCCAAAATACCCGAATTTTGCTCCCCGATTCGAGAACACCAACTGCTTTTATTGTCCAAGCATTTTTTCCATTCGTCAACAGCTGGGAGAGGACGTTCAGTATTTTCCATATCAAAATACTTTTATAGCGACTCCTGCGACGGACTTGTTTTTTTTTTTTCAATTTAAATATTCCATCTTCAGCATGTCATGCGGGATACGTGCCCTTTTGTTTGGTAAGTAATTTTCTTTTTCGCTACATTTTCCATTGTAGAATACATGCGACGCACTGTTGCTTGGTTTGACGAGGGTAAGTCGCCGTTTTCTTTGCTATAGAAAAGTGCTATTTGTGCATGTATCAGATATTGTTAACACATTAGCAAATACATCAGTATTTAGAGATTCTTAAATAAAATCTAATGTATCAACAACATTATCAGTCCTGACTTGACATTTCCCCACAATTCTTACATTCTCACTGCTGTCCTTTTGCCTAATCTATATTTTCACTACAATTGTTCTGATCAGCTTACCTTGACTTCACAAATTTAAGCACAGTACTAGATTGGCAGTTAGGTTTCATAATTTTATGACTGAAATTGCTACTTGTAACCATAAGTTCTATGTGATTTGTTTCTTCTCACACACTTCTCAGTGTATGTATGTATGTATATATATATATATATATATATATATATACACACAAGTTTTTTTTGTTTTTTTTTCTATATCCCACACAGGCAAAAATATATGGAAAAAAGAAGTTGAAAATGCAACTGGAGTCTTTCAGAATATATATTTAGAGTAACTTTATCACCAGTTTCACAGTTCAATGATTTTCAAAAGTTAAATTGAGATGGAGGGACATGTTGCTATGCCGGGTTCGGTTTCACAAAGATATAAACTAGGTATATTTATTTATTTACATTCCAAACTCTATGGAAGTTTTACAAAAAGTAGAAATGTTACATCAATTAATCATGCTAGACAATTTTTCTCTTACACTTTTAAAAGTCCATGCATTGAATATTGCTGCCACATCTGTTTGGTGCTTTTGCTATGTATTTAGAGATTCTTGTCAAACACCAAAGGAGAATTTGCAATGTTATTGGTCCAACCCGGCATCTCAGCTTCAGTCACATTCTCACTGTCGTAATTTAGCTTTGCCTCATCTATGAATATTTTCACCATAATTGTCCTGATGAGATTACCCTGACTTCACGAATTTTAGTGCTGTACTAGATTGGTAGTTAGGTCTCATAATTTAACATTTCTCACTTGTGGAATTCTCTTCCAGCTTTCCTGTCAACTGCAATCTTCAAAATTTTAATTAATTTAAATTCAATGTTAATCATCATCATGTTTCTCATTAAATTCTGTTCTTTTATTGTCCTGTTTTTTGGGGTTTTTTTTACACTCAGTAACTCCTTTGAATTCTGGTGACTTTATTGCTTTTCTTGGGTTGAAATGATAAAAAAATAAAATCCAATAAGAGTTTTAGATTTATGTTATACGTGTTTTAAATATGCTTCCATCATGTGTTTGCATTGTGTGTGTGTATATATATATTTATATATATATTAATAAATATACTTTTTTTTTTTCCTTACTGGTAGCACAACTTGGAGTTTCGGGCATAATGCAATCTTCAGGCAAGGAAAAAAATGTATATTTATTAATTTTAAGTTTATAGCATTTGTTATATTGCATCAAGCACTATTTTATTAACACCAGCACTCAATGTATGATATTATATATATATATATATATATATATATAAAGTAAGGGTTTTTTATGTTGTTGTTTTTTTTATATCCCACACGCAGGTAAAAATATATAGGAAAAATAAGTTGAAAATGCAACTGGAGTCTTTAAGAATATTTATTTAGAGTAACTTTACTGGTTTCGCAGTTATATGATTTTCAAAAGTTAAATTGAGATTGAGAGACATGTGGCTGTGTTCAGTTTCACACACACATATACATATATATATATATATATATATATATATATATATATATATATACAGACAGACAAACAGATAGATAGAATCACAACAAAAGAACAGCATGTATCCTAAAAACTGGAGATGCCAAAATTGAGCAAGTACAGAAATTTTAATATCTGGGAAATCTTTGAATGAAAAACAGAAAATATGGCACCAAAATCAGAAGGTGCATTATTGGAATTGCAAAAGATACCTTCTGTTGTAACCTAGAAAGTGTTACTGAATGAGGAATAACCAAAACAGAGGTTGGAAATGAAATGGTAATCTTTATAACATCAATAAAATACAATACTTACCAGCGGCATGAAGTAGGTAAACCACTTCTAGTGGTGGACTACTTAGAAAGCATATTACCCCCACTTACAATAGTGTCCAAAAGCTAAGCAAAGTATTAAGAAACAGGAAAATATAGTTAGAAACTAAGTAAACAGTGCTGAGTTGCTATGTAATATCAGTCCTTCTCTATGGCAGTAAATATTGGACAATCTTCTCATAGGTTAAGAGATTTGGGACAAAAGAAATATGGTTCTATAGAAGTTGCTAAAAATATACTGGTTTGAATATGCGATGAGGAAGTTTTAAGGAAAATGTAAAGCAAAAATGACGTTTATACAGATTGAGTATCCTTTATTTGAAATTCTAAAATCCCCAAACCTCTAAAATCTAAAAGTTTTCCAGGTGCTGACATGACTTGGCACAAATGGAAAATTTCAGAAAGCCCCCCAGCTACAGAGCCTTATGTTGATGTCAGGTTTTTTGTTAGCTATCGTCACAGCAACACATTCATTTGAGGATTACTTACCAGATATTTCATGTTCAGTAAAGATAATTACTCAAAATGTTAACAGGTCTTGCATTTACATATTTTTCATAATTAGTGATCATGTTGTTTTGGACATGTACAGAAAGTACAAAACATTATTTTTATTTGAAATCTTAATTTCAGCACTTAAAAATCCGTGTGAGCATGACACGACTAGAGTCCATTACCTGTAGCTTTATGTACACAAAATTTATTAAATTTTATATAAAACTACCTTCCTGGTATGTTATTTATATAAAACTACCTTCAGTATATATGCATAAGCTGTGTTATGAAATGTAAAAGGATATTGTGTTTATACTTGGGTTCCAATCCCAAGTTGCCTCATTTTTTTTTTTATGCTATTTACAAATTAAATAGTCTGTATTCCAAAATCTGACAAAAAAAATCTGAAAACTGAAGCATTTCCTGTCCCAAGAATTTTGGATAAAAGATTCTCAATCTGTACTTTTAATCAGACAGTTAATAGTTGTATGAAACATAATGAGGAAAGAGATCTTGGAGAATCTGTCACTCACAACACATAATAAAAGCAAGAGGGTCAAAGAGAAGCAGCAAATGACCAACTTTGCTTGCATAAATGGATGGCTGAATAGGAAAGGAAAAGGATAGTAAAAAGGCAAACATTGCTAAGTGCTACAAACAATAAGACGTTGTGGAGAGTCACGATCACATCCCCATCCCTTACAAACTTTGATGAGGAGTGTTTTTCTTCCTTTCTTTGCTTCTCTTCCTATCAGTTTCTTCCTTTCTGCTCCCTTCCTTCTACCAATTGCTTTCTTTCTGTTCCTCGCTCTCTACCAACTGCTTTCTTTCTTTATTGTACCTCCCTCTCTACCAACGGCTTTCTTTCTTTCTGTTCCTCACTCTCTACCAACTGCTTTCTGCTCCCTTCTTTCTACCAACTGTTTTCTTTCTGTTTCTCTCTCTACCAACTGCTTTCTTCATGCTCCCCTCTCTCTACTGATAGCTTTCTTTCTGTTCTCCTCTACCAACTGCTTCGTTCTTTATTGTACCCCTCCCTTTCTACCAATTGCTTTCTTTCTGTTCCTCATTCTCTACCAACCGCTTTCTTTCTTTATTGTACCTCCCTCTCTACCAACTGCTTTCTTCCTTTCTGTTCCTCCCTCTCTACCAACCGCTTTCTTTCTTTATTGTACCTCCCTCTCTACCAACTGCTTTCTTCCTTTCTGTTCCTCCCTCTCTACCAACTGCTTTCTTCCTTTCTGTTCCTCCCTCTCTACCAACTGCTTTCTTTCTTTATTGTACCTCCCTCTCTACCAACTGCTTTCTTCCTTTCTGTTCCTCCCTCTCTACCAACCGCTTTCTTTCTTTATTGTACCTCCCTCTCTACCAACTGCTTTCTTCCTTTCTGTTCCTCCCTCTTTACCAACTGCTTTCTTCCTTTCTGTTCCTCCCTCTCTACCAACTGCTTTCTTCCTTTCTGTTCCTCCCTCTCTACCAACTGCTTTCTTTCTTTATTGTACCTCCCTCTCTACCAACTGCTTTCTTCCTTTCTGTTCCTCTCTCTCTACCAACTGCTTTCTTCCTTTCTGTTCCTCCCTCTCTACCAACCGCTTTCTTTCTTTATTGTACCTCCCTCTCTACCAACTGCTTTCTTCCTTTCTGTTCCTCCCTCTCTACCAACTGCTTTCTTCCTTTCTGTTCCTCCCTCTCTACCAACTGCTTTCTTCCTTTCTGTTCCTCCCTCTCTACCAACTGCTTTCTTCCTTTCTGTTCCTCCCTCTCTACCAACTGCTTTCTTCCTTTCTGTTCCTCCCTCTCTACCAACTGCTTTCTTTCTTTATTGTACCTCCCTCTCTACCAACTGCTTTCTTCCTTTCTGTTCCTCCCTCTCTACCAACTGCTTTCTTCCTTTCTGTTCCTCTCTCTCTACCAACTGCTTTCTTCCTTTCTGTTCCTCCCTCTCTACCAACCGCTTTCTTTCTTTATTGTACCTCCCTCTCTACCAACTGCTTTCTTCCTTTCTGTTCCTCTCTCTCTACCAACTGCTTTCTTCCTTTCTGTTCCTCCCTCTCTACCAACTGCTTTCTTCCTTTCTGTTCCTCCCTCTCTACCAACTGCTTTCTTCCTTTCTGTTCCTCCCTCTCTACCAACTGCTTTCTTCCTTTCTGTTCCTCCCTCTCTACCAACTGCTTTCTTCCTTTCTGTTCCTCCCTCTCTACCAACTGCTTTCTTCCTTTCTGTTCCTCCCTCTCTACCAACTGCTTTCTTCCTTTCTGTTCCTCTCTCTCTACCAACTGCTTTCTTCCTTTCTGTTCCTCCCTCTCTACCAACTGCTTTCTTCCTTTCTGTTCCTCCCTCTCTACCAACTGCTTTCTTCCTTTCTGTTCCTCCCTCTCTACCAACTGCTTTCTTCCTTTCTGTTCCTCCCTCTCTACCAACTGCTTTCTTCCTTTCTGTTCTTCCCTCTCTACCAACTGCTTTCTTCCTTTCTGTTCCTCCCTCTCTACCAACTGCTTTCTTCATGCTCCCCTCTCTACCAACTGCTTTCTTCATGCTCCCCTCTCTACCAACTGCTTTCTTCATGCTCCCCTCTCTCTACTGACAGCTTTCTTTCTGTTCCTCTCTCTCTACTGACAGCTTTCTTTCTGTTCCTCTCTCTCTACTGACAGCTTTCTTTCTGTTCCTCTCTCTCTACTGACAGCTTTCTTTCTGTTCCTCTCTCTCTACTGACAGCTTTCTTTCTGTTCCTCTCTCGCTACTGAGCTTTCTTTCTGTTCCTCTCTCTTTACAAACTGCTTTCTGTTCCTCTCTCTCTCTACAAACTGCTTTCTTTCTGTTCCTCTCTCTCTACAAACTGCTTTCTTTCTGTTCCTCTCTACAAACTGCTTTCTTTCTGTTCTCCTCTACCGACTGCTTTCGTTCTTTATTGTACCTCCCTTTCTACCAACTACTTTCTTTCTGTTCCTCACTCTCTACCAACTGTTTTTGTTCTTTCTGCACCTCTATCAACTTTTTCCTTCTTCATATTCTTTATCATTCACTCACTCTCCTTCTTTCTGTCTGTAACCTTGTCTGTGTTTTATTTATATATAATATCCCTGAATTGGTCTCTGAGAAACACATACTTGACTGATGAAGCTCATTCTCAAGTATTAAGTCAATGTGAAATTCATATAGAATTTCAACTTAATTTCCTTAGTGTCAACAGATCCAAACAAGTGTAACTTCAGTTAGAAAAGAAACAAATAAAAATAAAGATCACCATAAATATGAGATTGATGCATAGCATCCAAAAGCCGAGGAAGTTTAATTGGAGCATCATGCTAACATGAGCTGGCCATTTCTTCAAGTAATCAAGGTTGGCCATTTCTTCAAGTAATCAAGGTTGGATGGGAACTTACAACTTGGCATAAAAAGTAAGTAATTTATACAACTCAGATCACACACACACCCCTTCCTTGGGCCCAATGCCCATTGATATCAACAGCATTCTGAATAATCTAGGTGGATTATCCATAATTGTTGAAATCTATCACATTTTTGTTTCACAGATATAGTATTGCACACAAGGTCTAACCATATTTGTACAGTTTCCAGTGGATGAGTTTTGAATTCAGAGTTGTCCTTCTCTTAGACTGGTTGCCAACAGCAGCTATAAAGTCCAGTCTTCCCTTCTATTTAACTCATAGCTGTGTGGAGGAAAAATAGTTTCCTATCTTTCACAAGAACATTTGTGCAAAAGTGACTATAACGAAATTGATTAGAATTCGAACTCGGATTGCCAATTTCTTGTTCCAAGATGCTAACTATTACACTACTTGCAAATGCAACTCAGATCAAGATATATTAAATTAATACTTAAAGAAAATAATATTAGAATAGATGCACCTTAATAAAAGTTTTAGTCTAATTTTTATTTGAATTTAACTCTATATTTCCCTTAAGCCCTAAATAATATCATTACAGTAAGTCATATATAAGGTGGCATCAATCAATTCCTAGTTGCACACCATATTATATTGTTGTGCATTCACTCTCTTTAATTTGTGTTGTGTTTGTGGAAACTGATTGCTCTACATTATGGTTCCCAAGCATTGTGTAACCTTTTGGGATGATAGTGCTTTAAAGAAATGGAAAGCCATCACTATAGAAATTAAAATAGACATTGTTAAGCACTCTGAAAAGGGAGAAATAGTGATGAAATTTGGCTGGTTGTTTGGCTTAATTTGTTCTACTCCCACTTAAAATTTGGAGATATATGTAGACATATTGAGTTTCTTTTTAAGAAATAAGTTTTCTTGTTAAACTATAAGTTGGTGAATTCTTAATAAAAAAAGAAAAACAAACTCGGGTTTTCTTCCCTACATTTGCTGCTGCCTTCAAGTACTGCAAGAGATCTTACACATCATCATTCCATCTTGAGGAGTTAGAAGTCATTGTCAAAATGCAAGATAAATAACATGAACAGAATGAATAAAGTTTGCAATGAAAAGAAAAGAAGGTCAAAAGGATGAAACAGAAACAATCATGCAAGCAAACAAGCAAACAATAATAGTTAAAGCAAATCAAACAGGTAAGAAGATAGTTAAAGCAAATCAAACAGGTAAGAAGACAAAAAGAATTCACAAACTATGAGTTGGTGTTTGTACACAAAAGCAAGATTGGACAAGTGAATGTAATATGTCTGTCTAGTAGTTAAAACAGATCTGGACTGAGGTTATTTACCTCTCCTCAAGACAGTTTTTTATGTGGGGAGAATCCGAGCCTATAGATTTGGGCAAAAATTCCCCATAGATCACACATACATGGGTGTTGAAAAGTCAGCCCGAACCGCCTGAAATGGCAGATCTGGACTGCGTCATGTCAAAACGCAAACCATCCCATTTTATTGGCAAAGAAAAATATCCCAGCATGCACTTTGTGTATTTCTGACTATATGAGAGGGAGGGAGAAAAATTTTCAATCATTCCCACTGTGTTAGGAAATCAACAAATCTACCAAGAACCAATGACATCACTGGTAATAAATATACAAGCAGATTAAAACAATTTCATTATATGCATTATTCTCATTTCATTTCATCTATATATGTAAAACAGAAGATGTCTGTGTGTCTGTCTAATACCTTTTCACTAGAGATCCATCAAACTGATTTTGACCAAACTTGACATATACATTTGTACAATGTAAGTGATAGGTTCTTAGCATAAAAAATCGATAATTTTAAAAAATCAATAATCAATAAATCAATTTGAACACAAATCTTAAACTAAAAACTCCCTCAATTTTCAAACAATCTTATACAAACTTCACTCAATTGTAGCCAACAATAAGTTGATTGTCTAACAGTCATTTAACTTGTTAACCGAGTCCATCCATATAGTGAAAACTCGCATAAATAGTGAAAAATGATTTTTACTGTTTTCTTTCTTATTTTTTGTTGATCTTTCAACCAATTTTCATCAAACTTAACAACTGCTTTATAAATGTACCCCCTTTACATCCCTGGTATCACACTGACAAACTGAATTTCAAAAACTCCAAAATAATGATAAAATAATAAGTGGGTCTTCATTTTTTACCTCTTCATGTCCTCAGCTAACTTTGATTGAATAAATACAGACAACTTTTGTTATATCAGTAAGCACATTAATTCAAAATGTTTTTTAATGAAAGTACTTTAAAGTAATTGAAGAAGACAGACTCTGTTACATCTAAACATGATGCTGTTTTTGCTCCATTCTTATTGAACACTTTTTCTGATTGACCATCAAGGTATGACTGCTAGTGTATTATATTTATGTTCTCCAGATGCTTTTTTTTATTACTCCTAATTATATTAGCATATGTCATAGAAATGTGTTGTTATGTTCTAGATTATTATCTTACTATTATGTTAGCATGGGTGAGTGGCGTAAATGCTTATTCATGACTTACATGGAAAATCATGTTATGATGCATCATAAGAACAAGACTCTCTGTCTAAATTATAATTTGAATTATATGTATTGACTATTTTCTTTAGATATATGCAATTTAGTTTCCTTGCTATAAATCTTATTTTCCATCATGAAATCAATACATTTTACATTTATTTTAATACTTTCCTATTTAGAAATCTCACTGATAGGTTCAGAAATATTTATTTAAAAAAAAAATTTAAATATCTATTTAATAGAGGAGGAGGAAACTGTGAGACCAAAATCTGAAGTTGCCATCCAAAAGTTAAGCATCATGAAAAATGAAAAGAATACTGAACAATTATATAATATCAGGCTCTCCTCTATGGTAGCAAATAACTGGACAGTCTCTAGTCTCTTCTTCATCTATGAGATTTTTCAGTATTTGCTGCCACAGAGGCAACAGAAATACGATTTTACAAAAGGATGCTGAGAATACGATGAACTGAAGAGGAGAAAGTTCTGGGGTAAAACAGAAACAAAAAGAGTACTTTCCCTAAGAATCAGAAAGAGAGAATTGAGATTTCTAGGTCGCATAATGAGGAAAGAAAGCTTGGAAAATCTGATACCCACAGAACATACTGACGGCAAGAGATGGTGGAAAACAGTAAATAACCTATGTGGTGAGCTTGTGTAAATGGTTGGCAAAAGAGGATTTAGGAGAGAGAGCAAAAAGACAAATTTAGAGTTACAAAGGACAGGAAGTTGTGGAGAACCACGATCGCCTACATGCTGAAGGAACACAGCACATAGAAGAACTGTTAAATTTTCTAATTGACCACAGTATGGTAGGGTTAATTGGGCATTGTCTGTGAGAAAAACAGCACCATGATGCATCAGATATTTGGAATTGGGATGTTGTACTGCTTGGCATTCATGCCAGAAGCTCAAATGTGAACATTTCAGAGTTTTTGGGTGTCAGAAAGAGTTGGAATGAGTCTAATGGTGATTATGAAGGTGTTTGGAGTGATTACTAGTGATGGTGAGATTATACCTCCATTCATCTTCCAATAGGGCCTCAAATTCAATATAAAGACCTACATCAAGTGCCTTCAGGAGGTAGTGCTGCTCTGGGTGGCTGCTGGAAGACCCTATGTATGGTCACAGGAGTCTGCACCATGCCACACAAGCAGGAGAACCCAGTCATGGATTTCAGATAATTTCTGCGATCACATCACGCCTTGCATCTGGCCACCTAACCTCCCAGATTGCAACCCCTTGATGATTATGTGTGGAGCACAGTTGAGCAAGAGACCAACAAAACTCCTTATCACACCAAAAATGAACTGAAAGCAAGGATTATGGCAGCATTTGCCAACTTAAACAAGGAGACCATCCGGAAGAGTTGCAGGAGATTCCAAAGTTGTCTGGAAGCCATGGTTGAAGCCAATGGCAATTTTAATGAATAAATGTACTCTTTCGTATTTCAAGATATTTTTGTGTAATTTTGGTTAATATATGTGTTACAATGAGACATCAGTTTTATTTTCATATTTGCCTAATTTCGATGACAATTTATCCGTTGCAACCTGTATATATGTAGGTAGGTAAATCAATAGGTTTAGAGCTGAATAATGAAACATTATCAGAAGGCAGATGATTGGAAAATATTCAGTGGAAATCCATTTCTATCTAAAAATAAACAGTTAACAAGATTTCAATAAACCAATAATACTGATTTAATTTTGATATTTGTAGGCGGATCGGTTATTAAAAGTGTGTCGATATATGTGAATGTGGACTTATAAGAACAGGAAAATTATCATAAAAAAGACATTTTACTTCTTTACTCATCTTTTATATATATATATATATATATATATATATATATATATATGTGTGTGTGTGTGTGTGCGTGCGTATATACACTACAGTTCAAAAGTTTGAGGCAACTCCTGGTAAATTTTTAAATTGGCCCCAAAAGTAGTTGTTTTGTACTTTAAATAAGAGGAAATTATTATACATGGTTAAAACAAAAAAAACTGAGACAATTTTTTTTATTAGAAATTTTATGATGACAAAAAGAAAAAAATTTTCTTTTTTTTTTTTAATGTGTCTTAAATATTGTTGTAATTTTGGCTAATCCTTGTTGCTAAAATGTTGTAACCAAGGGAAGGTTACTGAATAGAATAATCACACAAAGGTTGGTAATGAACGATAATACTTAGGACAAGAACAACACATGTAAGATTCACCAATGGTGCATAGAAGTATTAGTCAACTGCTAGAAGTGAGTCAAGTGAATACCACAATGAATCTCCACCTGCAGTCCAACATACAGTATTTACTACTGTATTTATGTGAATGGGGACATATCCATTATCGTCCGTAGGTATAGTACAACAGATATATAATCTAGCCAATTTATATATGTATATAAAGGTATGCTATATTTAGGGGTTAAAGCGATCAATATCAAGGATAGAGTGTATGTAAATATAAAAGTGGATATTGAAGTCAACACCCAGCAGGGTCAGTCTGTTTCATGCTTAGATGCATTGCAATTGCATTTAAGCATGAAACAGACTGTCCCTGCTGGATGCTGACTTCAGTGTCCACTTTATATATATTAATTAATTTTTATTTATTATCCACCATATTTTTATTACTTCAAACATTTTTAGTGGATACCTATATTTGGGTAGACAAAATAAACTGTTTAAGAAAAAGAAAAAGGAGAGTGTTCTACTCAAATACAGGTATCTATTAAAATTAAGGTTTGTCGTTTTTATATATATATATATATGTATATATAGATAGATATGCAATATGATAGGTCTTGACCCAGCATCTCGACCCCAGTCACAGATGTGATGTGGATTCCCTCTGTCTTTTCTACAAATATTTTCATGGCAATTGTTATGATGTGTTATTTTCACTGGTACCCCAACTGCATGAATTTAAGCATGCTACTAGGTTGGCATCTTGGCCCCACTCTTTCACTGCTGAAACAGTTAAATGTAACCGCCTCATCTACTCCAACAGCTTCTTCTCTTGCACTTCTTAATATTGGAACTCCCTTCCTCTTACTTGCTTACCTGATAGGTATAATCTTCAAATATTCAAATGTAATGTCAATCAACATCTTCTGATGCCTTGATTTTGATCCAAATCCTTCTCTTTAGCCTTTCCTCAAACACCAGTCTTTACTCTTACTTTCGCTCTTTGTAACCCCTTGCATGTTAGTGGCACTCTCACCTTGCTTGGGGTGAAATGCTTATATATATATATATATATATATATATATATCTCCAGTATAATTTCACTGTCTGTAACATTTAATTTAAAAGATGGCTCAGTACAGAGTAGTCCTAAATATTATTTATTATTGATTTTTGTATATAGGTCAGAATATTCAAGAAATCTTATTAAAAAATTAAAAAAAAATGTGGGCTCTCCAGCAATGTAAAAAATTGCAACAAAATAGCAATTGTGTTTCAACTTGGAGGGGTAAAAATCCCCGATATAACATGAAACATGTTTTTGTTTTAATCCCCTGTAATAAATTATATATATATATATATATATATATATATATATATATATATATATTTATTTCATTTCAGATGGTTATACATGTGGTCATCAAGATCTGAACAGTGCCTTCAAACAAAATCCTAATTTTTTAAAGAAGTAATGGATTTCTTATTTATTAAGCTGACAGAATTTTATCACTTTAAACATTATTTTTAGTGGATAGCCATATTTGAGTAGACACAATGTTTATTTATTAAACAGTATATTTACCTATTTTAGTCTACTGGCCTAAATATCTGAGAAATCTTATTAAAGAAAAATATGTACTCTCTAGCAGGATTTGAACCTGTGTCCCTCTGGGCACGTTTGAATCCTGCCAGAGAGCACACATTCTTCTTTAATAAGATTTCTTGAATATTCAGAGCTGCAGATAAAAATCAATAAATATACACATGCATATTAATGCAGGTTGTGTGAAAACAACAATGAAGTGGGTTCAGATCCCAAATCAAAAATCCGGGCTCATAATTCCCAAATCTCATCAATCAATTTCACAAGATCTTTTTGCATTAATACAGGTGTGTCCCCGAGAGGTCTATACTTGGACTTGTTCCTAATTTTCATCAATGATCTATGCTGATGACACAACCATTTACTCCTGTTTTAATACTAAGTTAAATTGGCATCTGATCTCAAAAATGATCTACAGGCCATCATTAATTAGGGCAAGGAATGCCTTGTTAATTTTAACATCTCCAAAATGAAACTGGTCTCTCTTAATTGTCCAAGAGAACCTTTTTTACTTTCCATCAGCATGGCTGATGCTAACCTCTAGGAGAGTGACTCAATGTGCCTTCTCCAACTAATGTTTTCTGCTGACATGAAGTGGAAAGATAATATTGAATCAACTGCTAGGTCTGCAGCTAGGAAAGTTCGTTTCCTGTGTCTTGCTCAACAATTTTTTTGCTAAAATCTATCTTAAAAGTCTTCCATTCATCCTTGCTTTGAATATTGCTGACACATCTGTCCTAAGTGTTCCTACTAAATATTTAGAGATTCTTGATAAGATCCAAAGAAGAATCTGCAATATTATTGGTCTTGATCTGGCATCTCACCTTCACTCAATTTCTAACCACCGTAATATAGCTTCTCTGTGCATTTTTTTATAAATACTTTCATGGCAATTCTTATGATGAACTTAAGTGTAGTATTAGATCGGCAGCAACGTCTCAGCATTCTATAAGTTTCTTTGTGGAACTCTCTTCCAGCTTCTTGCTTTCAAGTTAACTATGATCTTCAAAAATTTAAATGCAATGTCAATCAATACCTTCCGTCTTCTTAACTGCTTTTATTGTCCTCTCTCCTTAATAATATTTTTCTTTTTCTCTTATTCAGCCACTTTTTGTGTCCTAGGAGCTCCATCGTTTTGCTTGAGGTTTAAAAAAAAAAAAATAGTAAAGGGGGGTACTCTAAACAACAACCAATACTTGTACTTAGACTAACTCCATAGTAAGTATCCGTTTATCTTGCAAGATAAATGGTAGTGTCAAAATTCAGTCTTTGGTGGGGAAACTGGAGTGACCTCTCCAGGGCCCACACCTAGACGGTGTTATATGGAGGTTGTATGCTGCCCAGACTACATGCCCACACTCATCTTGGTCAACTTTGATCTTCAAAAATTTAAATGCAATGTTAATCATTATCTAATGTCTTAATTCTTATTCTTTTATTGTTATCTCTCTTTAAAAGTGTTATTTTTTTTCTCATATTCCCTCACACTCATTAATCCCTTGTCTCATGGTGGCTTTATCACCTTGCCTGGTGTGAAATGACTAAAAAAAATAAAGTCCAATGTCAAAAATAATGGGGGTACAAAGGAGCCAAAACCCATATCCATAACTCACAATATACAACTGCCTAGTTCACATACAAAAAACAGAGAATGTTCTTGCTATCCAAACTAGTTTTCATTTATTGGAATAAAAAAGCCTTTCATTGGTCAAGACTGGTAGGCAAGCAAAAAAAATTACCATATATTTTAAGTTCTACAGAAGTAGATTGGATCATGATTTTGATTATCTTTTTCAACAAACATCACAAAAAACACAAATTCTTTTTAGATGCAAGACCTTTTGTTACCCAATTTGATATCGGAAACACACACACTCTACTTATAGACATGTCTGCTTGCATTTATTTATTAGATTCTCTTTCTGTACGTTATAAATAGCAACTTCCGTTTCTGAAATAGTCATGTCTTCTGAATCTGTCAGAATCAAACAGATGACTCAAGAATTTGTAATTGACTCAAGAAATGAACAGCCTCTATTCGACTTGCAGAATTGACTCTCACTGTCATCTGATCACTCCGTCTTTCAAGACTGGAATCAGTTTTATGTAAGGAAGATCCCTGGTGGAACAGTGAGCTCAGTGGCCACATGAATATACTTGTGTGTGTGCATGTGCATACACAATGGGCTTGCACAACAGCGTAAGTGGACATTTATGGCATTTGAGGCAGTGAGTGAGTTTCAGCTTAATTATGGGACTGTAGTAAAAATTACATTTTATTTGTACTTAAGAGGAAAGATTAAAACAAAACTTCCACATTTCTAATGAAAAAGATATTCACTATTTACATGATTCAGACTATTGTCCTCATCTTTGTTGCCATGTTTATCACAACGTTTTGGCTGTTGTACGCTCCAGCCTCCTTTAGGTGGTTGGAATGTCGAACTGAATGCTTTATTTCACTCACTGGGGTAGACTGTTCTAGTTCCACATGCCTTGTGTACTGGAACTAAAACAGTCTACCCCAGTGTGCAAAATAAAGGGCTCAGTTCGACATTCCAACCACCTGAAGAAGGCCGGAGTGTACAACGGCCAAAATGTTGTGATAAACATGGCAACAAAGATGAGGACAATAGTCCAAATAATGTAAATAGTGTACATAAAACCTCATCTCTGAAATATAGACAGATACTGAAGGATTGGATAAATATGGCAACAAAGATGAGGACAATAGTTTGAATAATGTAAATAGTGTACATAATACCTTATCGTAGAAATATAAACAGATACTGAAGAGCTGAAACGTAACAAATATGGCGACAAAGATGTGGACAATAGTCCGAATAATGTAAATAGTGTACATAATACCTCATCTCAGAAATATAGACAGATACTGAAAAGATATTGTTTTAGTTTCAGAAATCATTGAGAAAAAATCTGCATTCATAACTTGCTATATACAACTACCTCAGAGAAGATCCAAAATTCATGATCTTTGCATTTAATTCATTTAACCCTCTTTTGAGGGTATTCTATTTTTTTTTTTTTTTATTCAATTCACCCTAATCAAGGCAATGATGCCACTAAGACACAACTACTGAGAGTGAAAGAGAAGAAAAAGACTTTAAAAAGGAACTGGTATCCTAAACCCAATCTTGAACAAGAAACAAAAGATAAACCTCTACTCCTGTTCAAAATACTAGAGAGCAGTGTGAATGGGACAAAAGGGAAACCTATCTACTAATAGTAAAAATGGATTTAGAGAAAAAAATATTAGGTTGGTGCAAAAATAATGACGTAATAATGTCGTTTTTTGACGTTACGTCAAAAAACGACTTTATTACGTCATTATTTTTGCACCAACCTAATAGATGTCTTGATCATGATTTTCTGATAAATACAAGGAAAATTATACCAACAACTAATATGCTGATAACTGTTGCACTACCAACACATCCTTAACTAGCCTAGTGTTTGTAAAAGAAATAACATCATTATCCAAGCAGACATCTGTGGTTTTGAGACCACCCTATCAAATGATTTTGCAGCTTAGTGGGACTATATTAACTTTACTTGTACTTAAGTGGAAGAGTAAAACAAAACTGATATTTCTAATTAAAAAGTAAGCGTTTATGTCTAGAAACACCGGTCTCTAATAAGTGAAAATTCCTGAAAAAAGTTTAAAATCACCACTAACCTAACTACACTCCCTTTTGGTAGGGGACATGTGTGTGCCAAAAATAGATTTAGCAGTCCCACCAAAACAAAAAACAGGGAACATAAGAATAGCGGTCTAGATCCTGATTTTCTGATAACTACAAAGAAAGTAACATTGAAAATGCAATATTTGACACCTGGCATATTGTGCTAAAAGCATGCAATAATTAAATTAACATATGAAAGGAACCGAGTACATTTTAAATATTTTCCCCCAAGAACAATTTCTTTGAAGTATTGCAGATATAAATTAATATTTGGGAAATATTTTAATATTTGGGAACTTACACTAAAAAGAAGAAAAACAGATTGCCTTGGACATTTTTTTTGCGTTAATCTGAAGTTAGAGACAAAAAAAAAAAAACAATGGGCAAAAAATTGTTTTAATTTGACTAAATTTTGTGTTGTATGACCCCAAAATTCCACTTTTGCCAAAAACTTCAAGTTAAACTTATCACTTATTATTGTAATGTTGTCTTTGTTTAAAATAGCCAAGAATTAGGAAGGTCATAGTTAGAGCGAGGGTTGAAGGAACAAAAGAGGTTTATTAAATACTCATACATAGATCGGAAAAAAGTTGAGTAAATCAAATCCTACTCTAATGTAACTACTTGCTATATTTAAAAGTAGAAGCAGTCTATTGTCACAGTAATAGGTAAGAGCAGGAAGTACACCAAGTCCTACTCTACAATACTTATAACATTCATTTCAACAAGATTCCAATGACTTACCTAAAAAACCAGGCAGAAAAAGTAACTATCTAGAACTGATGATGTACAAATAAATGATGAAATTCACTGACGTTTTGATTAATTAAAATGATCATAATTTGATAAATACTTGGATGTAAGAAAGTTAGATCAGTTCTAAAATTCCAAGACTCTACTTTCAGACTAGCTGTTGAATAAAAATAAATAAAAAAAAAAAAAGGCACAAAAAGCAACAATCCAGAATTGATCATGTACAAGTAAATGATTAATGTGTAAGTTTTGATTAAGTTCAAATGATCATAACTTGACAAATACTATTTTAGATGAGTTCTAAAATCCCCTACTTTCAGACTAACTGTTGAGTAAAAATTTTAGTCCCATTCAAAATTCCATTTTAATTGTTAAATAATATTTTTTTTTTTTTTTAGATGACCAACAATATTGATATGTGATATTAGTCCTCTTAAATAGCAGTGAATTCTGGACAAGAGGAAGAAGAGACTTGAAGCAACAGAAATGTGGCTCTACAGAAGGATGCTGAGAATACCAAGTACCAAACATGTGAGCAACGATGAAGTTTGAGAGAAAATGGAAGCAAAAAGTACACTTATATTTAATATCAGAAAGAGATAGTTGAAATTTCTAGGGCACATAATGGGGAAAAAGGGCTTGGAAACTTTGATACCCCCAGGATAGACAGAGGGCAAAAAGAACAGAGGAAAACCATGCATAACCTACTTAGCAAGCTTGAGTAAATGGATGGTGGAATAAAGTTTAGGAGAGATAAGAAAAAGACAAAGTTTATTAAGAGCTACAAATTGACAAGGAATTGTGAACAGTCACTAACGTCTTGAAGGGAAATGGCACATTGAAAATGAACTTTGGAAAGATTCCAATAATGCCAAATATCTGCTTTGTAGCCCACTGTGGTGTATATGCATGTATCTATGTATACAGCCACTCCTCACATATAAATCAAGTTCTATTCAGATGAGCTGGTTGCTTAGTGATCTCCGACTGCTATTTAAAGCATACTATGCCTATATAAGACATGGTGGAGTAATAGTAGCTTGAATTGAGGAATTGGAGAGCCGAGTTTGAATTCCAGTAGAATTCATTGCATTCGCTTTTGTGCTAATAACCTTGGGAAAGGTATGAATCCATCTCTACCTCCTAGCTATGGGTAAAATAGCAGAATAGTGTAAGAGAAGGAAAACTCTGAATTCAAATCACCTGCTGCCTTATGGTTCTTGCCTTTGAGAGGAGAGACAGGTAACCTCAACATCCCCAGTGCAAAAGGAACTGACAAGCCATTGTACTCTTCTGCATAGAATGTCATCATGAACCAGAATTGTGAGATGGAGGGGAGTGGTGACCATGGTGGTGCAAAATGCACTAACTGAATAAATTAATGATGCCTATAATAGGTCTGGCTCAAGCAGCTTTAGATCACTTTATTATCACTTTTGCACGATTGGTAGGTAACATTTCTAATTTATTTTGAAATATTCATAAAGTATTGTAGTGTACCAAACTGTAAAATCAC
>CAWVQA010000572.1:15000-55000 GCA_963932145.1 Acanthosepion lycidas | reverse complement strand
ACATACTTATACATATATACATATATATATATATATATATACATACTTATACATATATATACATACTTATACATATATATATATATACATACTTATACATACGTATATATACTACTTATACATATATATATACATACTTATACATATATATATATACATACTTATACATACGTATATATACTACTTATACATATATATATACATACTTATACATATATACATACATACTTATACATATATACATATATACTTATACATATATACATATATATATATATATATATACATACTTATACATATATATATATATATATATACTTACTTATACATATATACATATATATATATATATATATATATATAAATAAATATAGTCTTAAGGTGTGCTATATTTATGGAATAAAGTGCTCAATATCAGAGACAGAGCGTGTGTAAATATAAAAGTGAACATAGAACTCAACACTTAGAGGCGACAATCTGTTTCATGCTATATGCAATCGTCAGGCCACGTGTGCTGTTTTAAAAATAACGGATTCGACTTAGATATAAAAACTAACCTAAACGAAGTAGATTTTCTAGATGTTACTTCCAACCTAAGAGAAGGCACACATAAATCTTATAGAAAACCTAATGACAAACCACTCTGCATACACACATCTTCCAACCATCCACCTTCTATAATCAAACAGATACCAAAATCGATTAACCGCAGGCTCTCTGACAATTCCTCCAATGAATCCCTATTTAACAAAGCTAAGAAAGACAATGAAAGAGCCCTAAAAGATAGCGGATTCCCAGAAATACTCACATACTCACCACAGAATACAAAAAAGGCCAACAGAAGAAGAAATATCATATGGTTCAACCCACCGTACAGCAAGAACGTAAAAACAAACGTAGGGAAAATATTCTTCAAACTCTTAGACAAACACTTCCCAGAATCAAGCACCTTACACAAGATATTCAACAAAAACTCTGTATAAATCAGCTACAGCTGCACCGAGAGCAGGGCACAAATAATAAAAAAGCACAATAGGAAAATTATCAACAAACCACACGAACAAATTAAACCCATGTGCAACTGCAGAATAAAGATCGAATGTCCCTTAAACGGAAATTGTTTACAAAACAACGTAATATACCAAGCCACGATAAAATCACCAGATAATGAAGAAAAAGTATACATAGGAGTAACTGAAGGGCCCTGGAAACAAAGAAATTATACACACAAAACATCTTTCACAAATAGTAAATATGCAAACAGTACAATGCTTTCTAAGTATATCTGGGAAATTAAAAACGAAACAAACATCACACCAAAAATATCTTGGAAGATAAGGAAAAAATCATCAGCCTACAATAACCAATCAAAAACTTGCAAACTTTGCTCGGAGTAAAAAATAGCTATCATTACTTTTCCCGACCAAAATAAATTATTAAACAAAAGATCCGAACTCATCTCAAAATGCAGACATGAAAATAAATTTTTACTACGTAACCTAAAAAATTAAAAACGGAAAAAATAAAATAAAAACAAATAAATATACTAATAAGCAAAAATAACAAAAAAAAAAAAAAAAAAAAAATAGAAATAAAACATAAAAAATACTATGTTACTTAAAAATCGAAAACCGAAAAAGAGAAAATATACAAGTAAAATAAATTAACCTAAATTCATCCAAGTAAATAAATAAACAAACCAATCCCAAATAAAGATAATCTATTAAAAACTGTTCCCGCCAAAATAATACTTAGAATGAACTACAACAATCAACCCCAAAACTGAACAAATAGCTTTGATTAAATTCCCAAACCAAAACAAAACTGTTAAATAAGTGATATAAACAAATTTTTACTACGTTAATAAATAAATAAATAAATAAAATAAGAAACAAAAATAAAAAACAAGCAATATAATTTGACCTAAATAGATAAACAAATGACTTCCGGTGAAATAACCGCCATAACAGAATACCCACAATGCACCACTAACCCGTATATATATAAATAGCCGAGAAAAATAACAGCACACGTGGCCTGACGATTGCATATAGCATGAAACAGACTGTCACCTCTAAGTGTTGACTTCTATGTTCACTTTTATATTATATATATATATATATATATATATATATATATATATATATATATATATATATACTTACACATATATATACATGGTGCAAAAATAATGATGGTTTTTGACGTATTTGTTTTGTACCAATCCAATATATATATATATATATAGATAGATAGATATATTGAAGATATATATATATGTGTGTGTATATATGAAGGAAAATAGTCTTAACATGTGTTATATTTATGGGAGAACGTACTTCACACCAGAGATAGAGAATTTGTAAACATAAAATCAACATAGAATTCAACACTTAGAGGTGACATATATATATATATATATATATATATATATATATATATATATATATATTGGACAGTGGTAGATTATGGGTAATCTATTCTAATGGATATTTTGATAGGAGTTTTTTTTTAAATTGCCTATTCTTTATTTATTTATTAATTGATTGATTTTACTTCTTTTTGCTTATTTTTATTTTATTAATTTTTATTTATTCTTTGCATTTTTTGATTTTATTAAAATGTAGTAAAAGTTTGTTTTGATGAGTTCGAATTTTTTATTTAGTAGTTTGTTTTTGGCTGGGAATGTAATTATAGCTATTTTTTCCACCAAGCAGAGTTTGTAGCTTTTGGATTGATTGTTGTAGGCTAATGCTCTTGACCTTGTTTTCCATGATATTTGGTATGAGTTGCTTTTTGTTTTTAACTTCCCAGATGAACTTGGAAAGCATTGTGCTGTTCCCATATTTACGATTTGTGAAAGATTTTTTTTTTTGTACATAGGTTTTGTGTTCTCAGGCTCCTTGTGTTACTCCTATGTATATATTGTATGGTGGATTGAACCAAAAGATGTCTCTCTTCCTTTTGACTTTTTTTGTCCTCTTTGGTGTGTATGTGAGTGTTGCCAGGAATTCACTATCTTTTAGGGCTGTTTTATAGTCTTTCTTAGCTTCATTGGATATGGTTTCATTGGAAGAATTGTCAGAAAGCCTGCGGTTAACTGATTTTAGTATCTGCTTGATTAGAGATGGCAGATGATTGGAAGATGTGTCTATATACAGAGATTTATCATTGGGTTTTCTGTATGGTTTATATCTGCTTTTCTTAGGTTGAAGGTGCCATCTAGAAAATCTTTTATTAGGTTGGTGCAAAAATAATGTTGTTTTCTCACATATGTTACTATGTTTATTATTCCTGCACCGACCTAATAGATGGCACATTCAACCTATGATTTTATATATATATATATATATATATATATATAGACATGGTCGAATTTTGAAGTTTATAAGCAGTAAATTTGACCTTGCCTACCGAACGCTCCTTTGTGGCCGAGTCGGTTAAGGCACGTCAGCGTAAATGACGGTTCCGTATAGGATGCAGGTTCGAATCCTGTCAAAGGACGAATATTTTCTATGAAAATTTCTCGGACATTCAGGCCGGTAAATGTTATTTAATACTGTTTATTATAAACAGAGCATTTACTTAAATACTTGTATCTATAAAAATAACGTTAAACATAAAAATGTCTTTAATATATACATATACACATATATTAGGTTGGTTCAAAAATAATTTTGTTTTCTCACATAGTAACATATGTTAGAAAACGAAATTATTTTTGCACCAACCTAATACATATATATATATATATATATATATATATATATATATATATATACACATATCTACAATAGATAGGTTAGATAATAAAACACGGATAAACAAAGGGTACCAATATAATCAGTATGATAAATATTTATTAAATATTAATTATTAACCATATGACCAAAATGAAGCACGAAAAGAAAGGTTTAATTTTTGTAATTTTCAGGGATTCTGGCCTCCTTGATGAATGGACTTAGAAATAAACAGAGAAATAGGAATTACTCACTGACAGATGTTTTTGTAGATGATGTATTTTCTAGTGGAAATCATATTGTTAGCAAAAACCCAATCTTTGTGTGATTTCTTGATATTCAAAAAATTTTATGAAATTAAAATTAAATTTAAAATTTTGATTGGTGTAAAACTGTTATGCAGGTCTATTATTACTAGTGTATGTTATGGGGTGAGATTTTAAACATAGATGAAGAGAGTTTATATATATATATATATATATATATATATATATATATATATAAAAATTGCATCTAGCAGGAAACAGCCTGTCGCCTCAGAGTGTTCACTTCAATGTTCATTTATATATATATATATATATATATATTAGTTTGGTGCAAAAATAATGTCGTTTTGTCACATAGTAACATGTGAGAAAACGACATTATTTTTGCACCAACCTAATATATATCAAAACAATGGATTTTAAATGATATAATTTAATTTCTAATAAATAAAAAAAAGGAAATATTTTTTAAAAAAATACTGTAATTATTACTTATATTATTATAGCTTGAGATTAAATTATGTTGTATGCATTTTGGATTTCAGAAAAGAGAAAATCTTTCTTTTCGGAATTCAACATTCATATCTATACAACGTTAAAAAACTAAAAGAGAATGGTTAAACATATATATAACCTTCTATTTAATGGGTAAAGATATAATCTTCTCCTATTTAATGGCTAAAGATATATTCTTCTCCTATTTAATGGTTAAAGATATAATCTTCTACTATGTAAGGGTTAAAGATATAATCTACTGTTTAATAATTAAAGATATAACCTTCTATTTAATGGTTAAAGTTACAACCTTCTATTTAATGGTTAAAGATATAACACTCTCCTATTTAATGGTTAAAGATATAATCTTCTATTTAATGGTGGAGGACATAACCCTCTACTATTTAATGGTGAAAGTTATAACCTTGTACTGTTTAATGGTTAAAGATATATCTTTTCTCTTATTTAATGGTTAAAGATATAACTATTATATAGGAATAAAGTAGTAGTTTGAACATAGATTGCCCATGAGCAAACACAGGTGATCCCATTTCTAATAAGCTGACTATGTGATCGCAAAGGAAAAATATATATAGGAATAAGTGTAGCATCCAATGGATCACTCTTTCTATTCTATCCTCTATTACTGTATAGATTGCTATTCTCTATACTATCCATTATACTATTTCTCTATACCTATTCAGATCACTATTCGATGGTTACTATTCGAGTGATTGTTATTGAGTAAGTACTATTAGTGTGAGTATTATTCAAAGGTGTCTGACACCAGCATTTTACAACGGTGTTACTATAGTTGCATCTGCAATAACAAAGTCTCTACTATAACGAGAATTATGAATGTGACAACAAGTATTTGTTGACATTACAAAAGTGGCAATGAGTGTTCATTGACATCACAAAAATAAATTTCTTTTATTTAACGCTTAAAGATATAACCTTCTCCTATTTAATGGGTAAAGATATAACCTTCTCCTATTTAAGGCTTAAAGATATAATCTTCTATTTTCAATATATAATCCATGAATTTATCCCATAGATGTCACATTGCATTTTGCGCCTACACCAAGATACCATAAGTATTACATCAGGAAATGTTAAAATCCAATTGAAAATAAAAGTAAAATTTGAGGCCCATTATAATGGAGGATGTACAAAGGAGTGGTGAAAAGTTCTCAGCTTGAATTAGTTTTAACGATTTGACCAAATATTTAAACATCATTATTTTCTCTTGAATTCTGCTCATGGATCAGGGGAAGTAGGTTTCAGCACCTCCTCATTTAAACTTTTGGAAATTATGAATAACGAATGCCACTTTTCATGAAAATATTTTATTTTGATTATAATTTACTGATTTTGAAAAATGTACAAGAGTGGATCAATAAATATGTAGCATGACAGTTATTAGCTGAATTTTAATCTGAAATTTTCACTGTACAATGTTCATTATTTGTGACTAATGGAGAAGTTTTTTCTCCTGTACTTTTAAAGAGGAAGAGATTATGTTGAAAAATCAATATTTGTTGAGTAAAATAAATGCTTATGTTATCATTAGGTTTTGAATATATTTAAATACCTACATAGATATACAAGCATTCATTTACCATCAAGACAATAAGTTTTTGTTATCAATGTTTCATTTATCTTGGAATCATTTTAGTGAACAGGTGTATACAGGTAGTAGTCTCCTGAACTTCCAGCCCATGTAATGAATAAGGTAATTTTGGGAGTCAAATTTGAAGGCTAGAACATGAAATTCAGCAAGAAACTTAGCAAATGTACATTCATCTAATATGTTTAAGTGTGCAGAAAAGTTTAGCTTTGGAATGATTGTAGCTGTGTATATTCCTGGAAATGTTGCATTTGACAGTAAACAGCACATTTTTTTATCAATTGTCATGATCTATATCTTATAAAATCAAAGCCATTCACCTTTAATGAGAACGTAATATATTTTAGAAAATATATATGGAAAAAAAGAAAATCTGACTGTGTTCAGGAGAGTTCAATTACTTCAAGTTTTTTTTTTTTTAACTTAAATGCAGAAGTCTAACTTAACAGCTGATTGTAGATTAGGGTTAATTTTGATTCAAAGATTGATGGGAGGTCATATCTAAAGGTCAGGTGTTTTGGTACTTAGAGTAGGGAATGGTGAGAAATATAAATATTCAGGTGTTAAAGGTGGGATATTGTGAAGGGTCTCTCAAAGATCTTGGCTATATAAACATGATATTTCAAGAAATAGAAAATTAAAAAAAGAAAGTTGTGAAGATAGATTCATCACAGGTGAGGTTGGTTTGTCTGGGAACAGAAGCTTATATCAGATGTGGAGGGAGCAGAGAAAATGGAGTTCAAAAATGAAATAACAAACTGAAAAGCAAAAACAGCTGGAAAAGAGGTGAAAGCATTATGAAGTGGAATGAAAAAATAAAGAAATAGGAAGAGAAGGAAAGGAAAATAGGAAAAAGGGGAGAAAAGAAAAAGATTAAATAGTCTTTATATATATATATATATATATATATATAGTGTAACCCGGATATAAGAGAGTTGTCAGGACCGGATAAGAAGTCTCTTATATCCGGGTTTGGTCTATTATATATACATTAACACAGGCTCTAATTTGGGACCAGAGAAAATACCTCTTATATCAGGGTTTCTCTTATATCCGGGTTACACTGTATATATATATATATATATATATAAAGACATTTTTATGTTTATACATTCTTTTTTATAGATACAAATATTTAAGTAAATGCTCTGTTTATAATAAACAGTATTAACGAGATTTACCAGCCTGAATGTCCAAGAAATTGTCATGGAAAATATGCGTCCTCCAACGGGAATCAAACCTGTATCCTATATGGAACTGTCATATAGCCTGATGTGCATTTACTGATTTTTCCACAGAGGAGTGTTTCGATTAGCAAGGTTGATTTTACTGTTTTTAAACTACAATTTTAAAAAAGTAAAATCACGTCAGGCTATATGACAGTTCCATATAGGATACAGGTTTGATTCCTGTTGGAGGATGCATATTTTCTATGACAATTTCTCGGACATTCAGGCCGGTAAATGTTGTTAATACTGTTTATTATAAACAGAGCATTTACTTAAATATTTGTATCTATAAAAAAGAATGTATAAAAATAAAAATGTCTTAAAATAATTGTCAGACTTTGTCCATTTCATAATATATATATTATTTACATGGGCAATTTGAATTGCAAAATGGATAAACAACTTCTATGTTACATGTTTCCTCACTTGAATGAACTTCATTCTAATAAAAGTGTAGTTGTAGAGGGGAAGTAATGTAACAAATTCTGATTACAGTTTTACATCCAGAAGATTTGCAGATACCCTGATACTAAGCTTTAAATTTTAATTTTTAATTTAAATTTTTTAATTTTTGGTATCTAATATATCTAAGCAGAATGAGACAACATAATCTTTCTTCAACAACCTACTACAATATGGCATAATTAAAAATGCAATAAAACTAAAACCAAAAGTGACAAAAAACTAAAACCAAAATTGACAAAAACTGAATGATGTTAGCTGTCTTATACAATTGTATATATCAGATGACAAAAATTTCAAAATTTCAATTTAAAACAAAGTACCTATCTTCAGCCTGTATATTCTTAATGTACAATTATAACTTGTATTTTCATGCTGCCAAACAAATATAAAATTTGTATCACTAAAACCGCTATTAGTCAGAAGTCCTTTTGAGAGATAAAACAGGTAATGAAACTGTTTTTCTCATTTTCCCCTTAAATTATTCATATATATATATATATATATATATATATATATATATATATATATGATAAAAATATAGTCTTAAGGTATGTTATATTTATGGGTAAAGGTGTTAATATCAAGGATAGAGTGCATGCAAATATAAAAGTGTATATTGAGGTCAACACTGAATGGATTGTATTCAAGCATGAAACAGACTGTTGCCACTTGATGCTGACCTCATTGTTCACTTATATATTATATAATTAACTTTATATTTTTACTGGGGTCAGTGGGTCTATGAGACATTTTAGGATTTTTTCATCCTGTTTATAGTTAGAATGCATTTGATTAAGGTATCGTAGTTTGATATGTCTAGGAAGTATTTGAGGATGTGTTATGTTCTCTTTCATTTATGTTAATATTTTTCATTGCTCGTCTAATTTCTTTATCAATAATGTAATTAGGAAAGACATTACTAATGAAGGTTTGTTTAATATTTTTTAATTCAGCAGAAAAAATTTCTGTTGGGGAATTTGCTTTTGCATGGTTTAAGTTTTGTATAATATTTATTTTGTAACAGGACATTCACTTTTATAGTTTAGAGTTCACATGTTTATGCTAATTGTTTTTTTTATATGAGGAAGTAGTAAATGTATTGTTTTTGGCATCTGTACATCAATTAACGGGAATTTATTGTCATTGTTAAGTTCATATGTGAACTTATGAATAGAGCTTTTTTTAAATTTTTTGTAGTTCATATATTTTGTCTATGTTTTTGACTAAAATGAAAATATCATCTATATATCTTAGGTAAATGGAGGGTTTTTTGTGGCATTAAGTATGTTATTCTCTAAGTTAGTCATGTAGAAGTTACTAAATGTTGGTCACAGGACAACCCATGGGAATACCATTGCATTGTATGTGTGCGTTAATAATATATAAGTTGGTTTTACAACAATGATCATCATGTGAATTTTTATGTTTCACTTAAATGATCATAGTTCAATTTCAGAGCACTGAAAGGAACATTCATACCCACATTCACAGTTTAGGCAGATATTAGTAAAAAATACAACAGTACTCTACCAAGATAATAATAAGCAAAAACTAAAAATGCTAGAAGCTCTTTATATAAGAGAATTGCGGTCAAAAGTAAATAAAGTCAACTATGGGTATAGGAACAAAGTTCTTAAATGTTTATAACAGCAAGTCTTTAAAAATTCTCAATTAAAATTGTTAAAAACTACAATTTAAAAAATCTTTTCAACACATAAAAAATATACTCTAAAATAGTAACATAAGTTACCACCCTTGCATAAAGGATAAATATTTTGAATTTTGTGGTATTCATACACACATATGCACAGATACTCAACCCCTGAAGATGATCTTGGAAGAGATTGAAAGTACTTGGAAAAATAAAACTTATTTGAAAGAAAATATTGTTATTTTTTTAAACCAATTTTCTACACCTACCAAAAAATTAATCTGTGGACTTGGAAGGATTAAAATAAAAATAAATAGACATAATATGCCTAAAATATTTAACCAGACATGCTTGAATGAAAATATGCTGCCTATATATGCATACATATATAAGATATTACAGATTGAGTACTGGTGTTAATAAAACTACTACTCAGCACCTGAATATTGCATTATGCATGAAACTGTCATACTACTGGTGAAGAATATACATATATATATATATATATATATATATATATATATATATATATATATATACACTAGCAGTAGAGCCCAGGGATGTAAAAGTAAGAGATAGATCAAGTATCGACCATCATAAAGACTGAAAAATAAAATTGATAAAGATTATTGTTTAAGGTTGATGGACACGCATGTCTTAATAATTTTTTTTTTCTTTTTTGTTTTTTTTATGAATTGGTCAAACCCAAACTCAAACAAAAACATTGTTTTCAATCGTTATGAGTCTACCGATTGAATAGAATTTTATTATAAACAATTGTCTTGTAAATGGAATTTTTAAAGCATTCTGAATGTAAAAATAAAGAAAAAAGTGTGCAAGACAATAAGAAACACTACCTGCCAAAAAAAGTGAAGTTTTGTTGAAATCAGTTGAAAAATGTAGGAAATCCGATCCCATATATAAGCAAACACACACACACACACACACACAACCTGGGTTTTATAATAAGTATAACTCGATATGAGTTGTCCCCCTTTCATTCTTGTGATGCCTCTCAATCATGTTTTCAAACTGATTTTGTGCAAAAACAATTGTATTTTTCCAATTTTTGGCACTGTCAGAACCACCGCAAGGTAATTTTACATAGTCCTGTGAAGTTTTGTTGAAATCGGTTGAAAAATGTAGGAAATCCGATCCAATATATAAACGTACAGACACACACACACACACACACAACCTGGGTTTTATAATAAGTATGATATGTGTGTGTGTGTGTGTGTGTATATTAATGAATGAGAACTAATGAAAGTTCAATACAATGGCATTCTTTACTAAAGAGCAAGTCATAGTGCACTTCTCACACAGAACTGGAGGCCCATCTTAAATCTTGTTCCACTAAGAGCAAATATTTTAGTTTCCTTCATGTTTTGTTTCATGTCATATCTTTCTTCCTGAATTCATGGTTCCAATATGGATTTTTTTTTATTAAAACTGTTTTAGTGTGGATAATTATTTCATTTGCCCTTGTTAATGAGGATGACAGGTGATGAATCTGTTGTTCAGCCAATTATATATTAATTATGATAAATCCTTAGTAAAGAAAAATATACCAAAAGATAACATGGAGTAACTTTTTAAGCCACACCCAAACCAAAACTAAAAATCTTCACTCCCAGTAGAATGAGGAGATTTGAGATAGGCCCCCAGTTCTGAGTGTGAGTTGCACTATGACTTGGCCTTTAGTAAAGAATGCCATGTTCAATACTTATTCATGTTTTCTCTGAATTTCATAATTTTCACTCATCAGGACTTTCAACAAGAAAAATCTGATAAATGCTGAATGAGAAATTATGAAACTCAGAGTTGCCATCGATAAGTTGACATCAATATTTCTGATTCAATAATTATTGTTCTCGTCAAATATCGAGCACTTTAATGACAGAAATTCTCTTCACCTTGAGATGTGTTAAACTTAAAGGATATAATTTTATGTAAATCAATAACTGACATTATTTTATATATATATATATATATATATATATATATATATATATATATATATATATATATCTTTGCTTGATAATATTTATCCAATCATTTTATTTCTTCTTAGCCATTTAATCAATATCTGATGAATAAAATAAATTGAAACTGGTTATAGCATTCATACTTCAGTTACAAATTCAATTTTTGACTCTTTAGCACTGGATAGAAAAAGTCTGTTTGCTTTCAAGTCTTAAAATCTGTTGTTTATTAGTTTCTTTTTGTCTAGTTGCTCTATAAAACTGGCATTGTGCCAACATATTTACACCTTAAGAAAAATTCAGTTGTATTTTTTTTTGTTTTGGAATAATCAAATAGTAATGAGATTTGTATGTTGTGAGCTATTCAGACTAATATCCTTATCCTTCAATTTTTTTTCACTAGTGTTTCTTTCATCTTCATTTCAGTTACCTTTTATTGCAATAATTAGATCATTTTTCTCTTCAGACCAAAGTCAGCTAGGAAATCATTGAAAGGAATTTCTCAAACGAAAAAAAAAAGGTTTCCAAAGTAATTTTGTGTTTTTTTTTAATATTTCAAAATGTTATGATGTTTGCACATTGTTCCAACTGGAATTATTTTATTATTGATGCCTATTTTCATCAAATTGTCTTTATTTTGCAGATTCAGAGTGAAATAAAATCTGTATTGCAATTTTGCAATTCTTTTAGAAAAATGGAAATAATTTCAACAAATTCTTTCAAATGGAGATTGCCAAATGTTACCCCAGAAAAATGTTTTTTAATTTGTTTTGAGCAAAAACTTTTTGTAAACTTTCTACAAGTCTTAAATCTGTGAAACTTTGCTAGGGAAATCTGTATAGAAAGTATCTAACGACCCCAAAAACCAATTGCAAAGCTGTGAGGTAATTTGACAAAAAATCAGAAGGTATTTTACTTGTACATTGATAAACAGAAAGTTTCCTGTGGTGTTATTCAGTCAGAAGTGGGGTGTTACTGAAAGAGCTCATGTATTGTCAAACTCACAATGAATCTGCATGAAAATCTCACAAAATTTGGAGATTTATCTTTGGAAACTATTCAAATGATTAAGAAAACTTGTAGGACTGATTCATCAAAAGTGAAATCCAAATAAAACTTTGGTACTGACAATTCCAATATGATTAGGAATTTGTTGAAAAGTCTTTAACAGAATATGTAAAAATGCTCAGTGAATATGGATTGTAGTCAAAGGAATGACAATGTAAGAATTAGATATCTGAAAGTTGAAAGGTTATGGTATTTTTGAATGAATTTTGGAACTGATTCAGTCTTTCTTATCAAATGAAATGATAGTTGTTTTGAATGGCTACTACTTCTTCTTTTAGTCTTAATACAGATGTCAACTAGGACTCAATCCTTGGACCTATATTGTTTCTAAGTTTCATCAACAACGATCTTCCCGATGTCATCCGTTCTCAACTTGGTATCTATGCTGATGACACAACTATTTACTCCTGACTTAATAGTCTGATCGGTTTGGGAAGGTCAACTTTGTAACTGATCTAAAAAATGACTTACAATCTGTTATTAACTGGGGCAAAGAATGGCTTGTTAATTTTAACACCTCCAAAATGAAACTGGTCCCTTTTAATCACTTGAGAGAACCTTTTATGTCTTCCATTAGTAAGGCTGATACTAACCTACAGGAGAGTAACTCATTGCAGCTTCTTGGGCTAATGCTTTCTGTTGACATAAAGTGGAAAGATTTCATTGAATCAATTGCTAGCTCTGCTGCAAGGAAAGATGGTTCACTGTGTTGTACCAGACAATTTTTATTGCCAGAATCTATCTTACATAATTATAAGTCTACCATTTATCCTTACTTTGAATGTTGTTGTCACATATAGTTTGGTGCTTCTGCTATATAGAAATTCTTGATGAAATCCAAATAAGAATCTGCAATATTATTGGTCCTGACCTGGCATCTCAGCTTTGGTCACTTTTCTACTGCCATAATATAGCTTCCTCTGCCTTTTCCATAAATACTTTCATAGTAATTGTTCTGATAAACTTTTCCTCTATAATACCTAGACTTTATGAATTTAAGTACTGTACTAGTGTGGTGGCAAGGCCCCATTATTTTACAGTTAAAATGGCTAGATGTAATTGTAAGTTCTATTCTAACAATTCTCTTCTCTTGCACTTCTTGCCTGTGGAAATCTCTTCCGTCTTCTTGCTTCCCAATCAACTTTGATCTTAAAAAAATTTAAATGCAATGTCAATCATTATTTTCTGTTTTCTTAATGTCTCTTCTTTATTGTTTTCTCTCCTTAATAGTTTTTTCTTGTATTCTCTTACACTCAATAACCCATTGTGGCTTTATTGTCTTACATGGGATGAAATGATTAAAAAAACTATGTTAAGCAAACCTTAGTTACAATTTCTGGGAGAAAGTGCATCATCTGGTATGGTCAACAGTTTGAAAAATGACAGTATGATTAAACCCTTGGTCTTGATGACTTGTTACTTTGTGATAGTACAACCATTGATTGTCTACCATCTACCTAGTTTCACTGCCAAGGTTTGGGTTAAGCTATAGTATGGTTTTCAAACTGCTTCTAAATGTGCTACATGCTATGATCACTTCCCCAGTCAAATACTTCCTAATAACTTGACCATGGTGAGATTTGAACCCAAATCTCATGGTTGGAAATCTAACATTCTAACCACTTGACTACACCCCCCCATATAATGAATGAATAATATCCAGGCAATATTTTGTTAGTAAACTACAAAAAGAAATAATATCAAAATATTAACCGTAAAATTAACTGTTATTTTGTAAATGCTATGTCCTTTCAGGATGTATATAATCATGGATCTCCACATATTTCTTTTCTTTATCTGTGAAGTGCCATGGCTTCTTGAGAAAATTTTTTAGAGAGACTTCTCACTGCCTTGCCTACATTTTTGAATTCAGAGTAGTCATCCTAAATTAGCTACCTCCCAATACTAAAGTGCTCAATCCACCCTGCTATTTAACCCATAGCTTGTGGGATGGCAGAGAAGAGATAAATTCATACTTTTCCAAAGTGCATTAGTGTGAAAGTGAAAGCAGGTCAGAAATTGAACATGGTTAATTAATTTCACATTTTGTGCTGGCAATCATTATGCTATTATCACATCATCTACAGACAAAAGCATCTTTTTTAACTATTCTGTGCAAAAGCTCTTTCCAAATCAGTTTATTTTACTTTCAGTCAAATATAAAACTCTTTTTGTCAGTCTAATACAGTTTTAATGGTGTCACTGTTAATTAAAAACAAAAGCAACACATATGTTGTTATTTCACATACATCATGTAGAGCTCATTGGCAGAACAAACTGTATTTCCTTAAAAGACTCATGTTTGTCTCACTGGACCAACAATGATGAAGAGAGATTTTAGAATTACAAATCAGAAAAAACTTTTTCTCTTAGAAAACTGTTTTTGAATTGTAAAATGCAGTCCTTCAGGTTTACAAATTTCTAGTAGATACAAACATATCAGCTATCAATAACTCACCATTATTATTGTAATGTTTTATCTTTGCAGTTAGATATACATATTTTAAGATTTGGTACAGTTTTATTGCAGTATAATACTATACTTTAATTCTTGTGGACAGTAACTGACTCCTTGCCAACTTTATCCACTTGATTAAGTCCCCCCTCAAGTAAAGATTACAGATGAGTTAAATGTGATTTGCAAGAATTAAAATATAGTACCTTACTGTAATAAAAGTTTAACAAAACCTCAAAACATAGTGGATATTTAAAATCAAAGATAAATATTTTAAAATGATGGTGACACTTTTTATAGCTAATATAGATTTGGACTCTGCTACAAACTAGCAATCCTTATTTAGACACTCCAAAAACTTAAAATGCAACCTTCTAAATCAATGATATGTGAAACAACAAAATGGTGATTCAACAGAATGTTCAGAATATAGGGATTTTCCAAGTGTAGCTTAAATGTGGCACAAAGCCGAATGTAGTGGGCACCCACTGTAGATCAAATTCATTACTCATTTGTAATGGTTCTAGTGAGACAAGCTTGCTAACCATTACACCACGTCGAGGTACCCCAGAATGTTTGGAATGTATGTGTTGACTTGATGGCTAATTTACTTTTTGTCAAAACTAACCTGGCCAGAAATGAGTTGAATTGTAACAAAACTCTTTTCTACCCTGTTCAATGCATTATTTCTTTTCTGATTAGGGAAGTTAAGTAGCATCAAGCATAGTCAGTTTTTGATGAGAGACCACTTGGGTATATCAATTGCTGTAACTTAAACTGGGTGGATGGAAATTGTTAGCTTGGGAGGGCAGACCATTTAAGAAAAGGAAATTCTGAATTCAAACCTCTGCTGCCACTTGGCAGAAAATAGGATATAGATGGAATTCCTTAGCAAAAGTGAAGTTAATCTATGAGAAAGAAAAATTTCTGATATAAAAAATGTAACGGCATAAATTCCAGGTTGGTATCTGGCATGGAGAAACTCACTTTAGAGAGGAAGAAAGCCTTATTTAAACCTACTTGTGCATAAATCTTTCCAAAGCTGGAGTTGCAGTACAACCCTTTCTTCTCAGTTGTTTTAAGCCAGCACAGAAGAATTGGCTGGTGAAACAGATATGGGGAATATCAAAACAAAGATTTCAGGATCAGAATCAGCAACTATGGAATCAAGAGAGTGTATTAGATTGTCCAGCTCAGATGTGATAGTGACAATCAGGAGGATCACTTTATTAGTTTTGGACTGGCATGCGACCAGAAGAAAATAAATATGGCCACAAACTCAGTCTCTTTGGCAATTCTCATCTCATGTTAGTGTGCAATCTGTTGGAGATAGTGAAAATATTATTAACCAATCTCAAACGATATGGAACATTTGAAGTGACATCTTCCCAGAAGGTGGGTGGGTGGTTGGTTGGTGGCTGGTGTACATTTACATCTTCCTTACAAAAATATCAGAAACATTAGAACAGAATATATTGTAGTTATTCTCACGATTTTCATTTCCCCAATTCATGTTTGGTAGTAGAGCATTAGACTGCAAGTCAAGATACCAGAGATTCTAATATTCATATATGAAATTCATTACTACAGATAACAAGAAAATACCAATTACGTCTGTTAATCTTTTAGTTAGTGTTACTGTTATCCAACAGAACACAAATTATCAACACATTCATTGTTTCCCAATACAGCAGGCAATTAAATACACGAGGTTTTGTGTATTTGACTTGGAGGCATCGAGTTGGTGAGGTCCGTTGTCACAATTTTTAAAGATTAGCATTAGAAAACTAATTTCAAAAGGAAAAAAAAAAACGAACAATATTTCATTTTCATAGTAATAAAAATGGACGATACCTACTAAACAACTTTGTGCTCAACTGTAATGGTAGTATAGTATGTTAGTAACGTTGATTTGCATAGCAGCACTATAAGTTTCATTGGTAGTCGTCTGTTACAAGGAAAAGTGAGTATTTTTAGGAGTTTGCAGAACTTGGTTGTCAAGAGAAGTGAAAGATAGTTGTCGGCATTCATTTGTAGTTAAGACTAAAAAATAAACAGTCATTCATTCTTCTTTTAAATTTTACGTAACTTGTAAATTATAATTAATTTAAAGTATAGGTTTACAGATTGTAGTGTCCCTAGAACAAAGAACAATAAAGTCCCCACAAACTTTCACCTTCTCCGCCATCAAAGGTGTCTGCTATTTCACAACACAACTCTTATTCGGAATTCTGATTATTCCTAGTACTCTAGTAATTACGAGAACGACTTACTTTCTTCGTGTGTCACAATTTTCGCTGTTCTCGGGCAAAGACTTCTTTAAAGACTCCAGTTCTTAATTTCACGCTGGTGCTTGTTGTGGGAGTCCATGAAAAAAAAAATCGATTGATCGAACTTTGAGAGGAGGCAGAGAGAGCCGGGTGATTAGTCTTTTAGTCTCGACTCCCGTATTTTGTATATTTTTGAATCTTAAGGTGAAAAAAAAGTCCTTATTTATTATTTATATGACTAAAAAAAAAAACATCCCGCAAATATGAAATGGATTAGTGTACAAAAGCAAGAATGAGTTAACCTCTCCTTATTGTTTGCAAAATACACCGGTTAGATTTTAATTTTTTAGTAGTAGTTGCAATTAGGATATCTTGAGAAGTGAACTATTACTACTACTATTACTACTGAAAATCTTCTAGTCATGATCATCATCAACCTCAACACTTTTATGTTGAACCGAGTAGCGATTTTATAGAAGCACAATACCAGCAAAAGAACCCCCCCTCTAGTTACCATCAGCAGCAGTCAAATAAAAAAAATGTACAAATCGTATATTTACTGATGGTATACAGTCGTAGAAAAAAAATCATACTTTTAGTTTAGTAGTTGTATTATTAGTAGTAGTCACAGTAAAGTCGTCCCCTCTGGCCAACAAACACGTATATAGACAATTATAAAGTTTATAAACACATTTTAAACATCTATTAAACACAAGTCATTTATGCATCCACAAAACAAGGCCTAAAAAAACAGTTCAAAACAGTCTATCTCACTCGACGAGCACATGCTATCGTACGCGCGCACACACTTATTATTATATATATCTACATGACACGTACACACACACACACACACACGCGCACATGCAAAACATTCAGTGGAAGAGAGAGAGAAAAAGAAATCTGAGGTTTGAGAAAAAAAACAAAAATCAAACAAACAAACAAAAAAAACAGCACTTGTCGAAGCTGTCGGACAAACGGAGGAAATTAATAGACACTGTTTATTATTGTATTATTTATCTAAGTAAATAAAAAAGCTTTTTTTTTTAAACGCTCAAACAAACGCGGATAAACACAGTGAATTAATACCAAAACCTTGAGAAACATGCACTATGAAGAGGGATTCACAGCGTTCCTCCTATCTTTGTGTCATGGTCGTTTTCTTGCTCTACAAAATTCCGGATAGTCTACAGACTTTGCAAGGAGGTAAGTACTACGCTGTTTTACTAGTTTTTAGTATTAAAGTAGAAAGAGAGCAAGAAGTGGGGAGAGAGACAGAGGGGAAAAACGAGAAACTTGATTTTTTTTAACAATGTAAAAAAAAAATATTTTTTAAAAAAAAAAAAAAAGGAGGAAAAATAAAAAATGTCATTGCTTTCGAAAGTTATATTGCATACCTACGGATTTATTACAAGTTTCAAAAAGCCAAAACCGGGATGGTTGGTACAAAAACTACAAATTCTACTAGTACTACTATGAGAGAAAGAAAGAAAAGTCATTTTTTACTGAACAGTTAAAAACGATTTATGTGCGCCTCGTCGTGGGGGTAATGCTTGTCCTGGTGATTGCAGTTGACCAGTGCTACGACTGAGTAGTGAGTTTAAGTTTATCCTCACTGGGTGCCACATAATTGTAGCATTATCAGTGAAAATAAATAACAACAGCTCAATAATTATGACAAAATTAAAAATTAGCGTTAAAGATTCTACCTTTCTTGCTTGTAGGATAGAAATTTTATTTTTAAATTAAATTTTAAAATCATTTTTTTTTACCTACACTCTTGGATGGTTTTCTATACGGGCATGTTTCTTCTAAAAACAAACGATAATAAGAACATTTATACATGCATAATAAAAGTCACTGTCTCATAGTGTTTTCTTAGCAATCTTAAAATTCTCTTTCTTCTTGCTTTCTAACTTTCATCGTCACTCCAAATATGAGCATGCTAAAATGCAGTCAGTGTTTACTGTTTCTAAAACGCATTTACACTCATGATTAAATGCATTTATTTTTCGGTTTTTTAATTTTTCGGATATTTTAATCTTCTAAAAATAGTAAAAATGCTATTGGAATGGAAGCCTTCTAAAAAGGTCCTGTGTTGTGTTCACAACTACATTAAAAAAAAATCTATTTAATTACTAGTATTTTTACTCATTTTTGGATATATTTTTAATTGGACACTTACATTTCCCCGCCCTCAAAACCTCACTTCATGGGTCTTTCCCCTAAATTTAGAGATTGAGAAGAGATCGATCTTGGCCACCCATCCATAACGGGTATATACATTCTTTATTTGATTGTCTACATTTTAAAATCCTATACAAATGGTTCCATATACAAGAAATATAACAAGCAGTGCAACTAGTTTCTGTCCCAAAGTGATCGATCATCAACAAGAGCCAATAACACTTCCTTCTCCAATGTTAAATATGGCTGTTATTATTGATATTTCTTCAAAATAAATATTAATCTATTTGATTTCTCATCCATTATCAGGCTTGCTTTTTTTGTTGTTTTTTTTTAAATTTTCTTTTTTCCAATTTAAACACGCCGACTGGGTACTACAGAGTAGTAAAAAACAAACAAAATTAAAAACCACATTTCTTATTGTATTTTCTGTTTCACCACACTTTATTAATTAGAAAATATTCAACAATTTCAAAACTTAGACTTTTTTTTAGTAACTTCTGATTTTTCTTTTTTTTTCTCACTCTACACAGTACACACCAATTTAGAGATTCCGGAATATTAACCATTTGGAGGTAAAAACTTTTTTTTTTTTTTAGTTTCTTTGGTTATATACTCTAGCAACGTTTGATAAAAGTAAAAAAAATAAATTGTTTTTTGTTTTATCATAAAACAAAAAACAATTTATTTTTTTTACTACACGTGTGTAACTGTGTAGTGTAGTTAGTGTGTAACACATGAACACTAACTTTTTTGTGGGGTTGGGTGGGGGTGTCAGTGTTTTTTTTTTCCCTTACTTCTTGGAAAATAAACTTCAACCTTTCAGTTGTGAAGAATTTAAAAAAAATATAAAACCTGGGCTTGTTGACACAATGACAGTAACTTTGTTTTGTCATAAAAATGATGGTAAAGATATGTTCATTTTTTTTTATTATTACTCAATGATACATAACGAAAAAGGAGACATGTGAGACCTAGGAAATTAATCTCCATGACTGACTGAATATGACAGTGTACCTCACTACACACACACACATCTTTGTCTCTGTTAAATGATATATTTCACGTTAATTTCATTCTATTACGATCGCCTTGTGGCTGGTAGAGTTGCGTATTTTGCTCCAGTCCCACGAGGTCGCTGTTCGAGTTGAGGTAAGAATTCGAATATGGAACTAGCAGGCTCCTTCATTTTGTCTACCAAGTTTGACAAAAAAAAAAAAAGACAATCTTCCTACCACACTATATTTGGCCTTGTACTGAAGGCTAAACTAAGCGTCTATTTTAAACTTGATGACATTTTATTTTTATCTGTTAATAAAACAATAGGTTTCAATTCAACAACTTTCTCTTATTTTTTTTTTTTGTCCGTCCCTAAATAAAAAAAAAAAAAAAAAAAAATGGGGTGCCAAAACTACTGCTTCATTATCCTCCGACAGAAGGAAAGATTTTTGTGAATGAAATCCGAATAGAATATAAAGTTCGACGAATCGACGATACATCAAAAAGCGGACTTTTCTTCTTCAGTCTTTGGGTCATTTGCATGTGGGATGAAGGTATCTGAGAAACACGTCTGAAACTTTTTTTTTCTTTTTACCTCCCCCTACCTTGGCCTTATGTGCGAGAGATGGAGATCTTTCGTTTGGAATTTAAAAAAAAAAAGGTAAGGTCATTGTTTCATCATTATCTTACAAAAAGATAATTGTTTTACTACTAGCTTAGTAGGTATTGTTTACATATGGATAGGCATTTTTTAGTGTGTAGTACCTGTGTGCTCTGTGCCGAAATGGTTATATATAAACAAAAAAAAGATCCACATTTTGGTAACAAAAACAATTTCGTCTTTTTTACTTTTTCCATTTTCCACACACACACACACACACACACTAAGAAAGACAAGTCAAGAAAGGCTGAAGTCATTAACAAACACCAATTGTTATGTAAGTACCTTTACAAATGTACAACATATCACTCTCTCTAGCTCTTACATCTTTCTTCTTCGAAGTAACACACACACACACCTATGAATATATTGTATTGTTCAATTCAGATTTTTCGCACACCCAATCGATATATCGTCTTTCTTTTGACACACACACACACACACAAAAAGTCTTGTATTGTTTGTATTTTTAACCTAAAATGGAAACTTACACAGCTGCAGAGACATCGACGTCATCAAAACTACTTGTTGAAATAATCTCCAAACCCAGTTATCAAAAAAAAAAAAGGAAAGAAGATAAAACGAGAAAAAGAATCCATGATTTTTTACGACAAAAAAGTAAATGTGCGCTAATTCCGGTAAAAATAAGTTCGTCTTACTTTGAAATCTATATTTGTTGAACCCAAGTTTGGATTTTTAAAAATTTTCGTTTATTCCATGACCGCACTTATTCCTATACTTGTAAAATCTAAAGTACGATAGGCAGGGACTACACATGGAGCAGTAGGAGGTTTATATACTTTTGGGTAATTTTCGTTAAGAACGCGCGTTACTCGGGACTTGGAATGATGAAAGTAAGCCTTGTTTCTTTCGTTCTTTTTTAGCAACTGGATTACAGAATTGTGAGGGTGGGAAGCCCTGAAGCTAAGAAGAGCTTTACGAATTTTAATTAGATCTTTGATTTTAAAAAGTAAATAAATACAAAGTATCGTTTTGCGAATTAGTAGGAAATTTAAAAATTCTTTGTCATTAAACATCAGATTTTTATTGACTTCATAAGGCATGAGGTAATGTTTATAAAAGTAAAACTATTGCATTTTCTTTTTTGTCTTTTGGGATTGGAGGCTAAAGGAATGTCTTTTTGTGTTTACTGTTTAGCAATTTATTTATTTTCTTTCGTAAAATGTTATGAAACTGATACATCAAAATTACAGAAACATGATAATATATACTATAGTTAGTACGTAATTAAATAAATCTTATTTCAATTTCATTAATCATCGAACTTTCAGGTAGAATTTTCAGGAAAAAAATCAAATATTCACATACGTAAAGAAAAAACTGGAAAAAGTTGTGCAAGAAGAAGCTGTTATGCATAAAAATGCATTTAAGAGATGTTGATTCATATGAAATAAGCTTTTCAAGTTTTCATTTTAGGACGAGGTGCTTTGGTTTATTTTTATTTTGTTATTCTTAAAATTATTAAATTTAAATTTTATTAAATATTACTAAAATCCCTTACTTCAACCCACGCAAATCATATTTCCCACAAACTAACATAAAACTATAAACATATATTTTGTCATCAATTTTTCTGAATGTTTGCACCTGAATGAATGATGATCGGTAACTTCTTGTTGAACATTTTCGATTTTGAGAATAAAACTATTTAAAAAAAATTTTTTGCGGTTCTGTGAAATGAAGAACGTATTTAATTATCTGTTTAATTTTTCTTTTGAAGCTTTCATTTTCTAGAATTTAAATTTTTTAATGTTTTATTTTTTTTTTTGCACTCTGAGAATCAGGAAGAAGTAGTTTTATTCATACCACATTTACAATGCAAGTTAAACGTCTAGTATTTAAGTTCAATAATGATCTTTTGGAAAATTGATTTTCTAAAAGTTTAGCTCAAGAAATTCTTCTTAAGCTGGTTTTTGTATTTTGGTAAAAAATGCTTCATTGGAAGACATCTTCAAATCCAACAATTTTAGGGCATTTTCTTCTCATCAATTAAATTGCACAAAAAATAAATCAGAGTAAATTTCTTAAAGATGTTCAAAAAAATTTCTGATTAATTCTTGATTCTGGTGGCATTTTTGAAGTTTTTATTTGCTGTTGCAAAATCTGTTAAAACTTGTCTGCTCAGCTAATCATCACTGACTTTACAGTACAATTGATAGGACTTGTTGCCTTCTTGGAGTTTCTTCATCTCTTGTTAACCTGTTGCTGCATATCTGAAAGAAGAGAAAGAATTCACCTCTTGTTGGTCATTCTTTTTATGCTCCTTTGCCTGCAATAAAAACAAGGACTGCAAGATATCTATTTCTCCAAACCTCTGTATGCCTTGATTCTTTTCCCTTGTTGACTGCAAGAACTGGGATCTTGCATGCAAAGACATTTTTAATAGCAGTGTTGCGCAACATTATCAGAAGATCCTTTCCCCATGTGAGAAACAAACCATTCTCATTGCTTGAGGTTATTAAATAACACTTTGATCATGAAATCTTTCTGGAATAAGGCTGTGCACGTGTGTAACCCTTGATTTACATGCATATCACTAGGTATCACTATCATCGGAACAAACTTGATAGGATTCATATGGATATTTATGATATGAGTTTATTTTCACACAAAATGGAGGTGGAGGGAATTAAATTTTTGTAGATTATACTGAACCAGATTTATAAGAGCCTTGAAAGTCAGCATTACAGTGGTGTGCCTGGTACTTGTGAAGGAGGAAAATACAACTATCTCAGCCACCAAGCAAGCCTGATATTTGTATGCTGAGATTAAACTGAAAGTCATAGTGACTGAGTGATAACATTTGTTTTAAAATTAAAATTTTACACAGTACAAGGCTTGTGAGCCATTCATGGTAGAGGTACAGAGGGTTTATAGTTGAAATGATACACTGATGAATAATTAGGTGTGTAATATGAATGATAGAGAAAGTGGTAAGAAGTAAAAATTATGAGGATAAGGAGGATAAATAATGAATGACCCTTGACTTGAAGAGTTTGGGAAAACAATAACTGCTATGTTGTAAAAGATATTCCTACATGGGAAAAGCTGTTTGGATGGAACTTTCCTTTTAGATTTGGAATATGGAGGAAACATGTGATTCAACTCTGTAGAATTAACATGGCATGTCTTGGCTGTAAGGTTTAAGAACTGTGGTGGAATAAGATATTAAGTTCATCTCTGAACATTTGACATGCAAATACTGATACAGTAGCAATAAGCTTGCAATATTGCATCTGTGAGAAAGATTTCATAGTGAAAAATAAGTCTTCCTCTACAAGATTTTGTAAACAATTTTGAACTCTATCAATGCTGCAATGTGAGGACAGCAATTTCAGCCCAGATATGGCAGCAATGCTTTATTTCTGGTCTAATCTGATTCTTGTAAAGTTAAAGCATGGTAGAAGTCAGGTACTTTCTGGATCAATGGAATGAACCAACCATTTTTACAGTATCTTTAGCAATGGATCATATATATGAGTGCCACTTGAAGTCAGGTGGGAATTAGAAACCCAACAAACGTTTAAAATAGGGAATGTTATTGGGAATGTAGCAAATTCATCATAACTGGAGAAAACTAATTATTTGAATGGTGATGATGCTTGGTTTTCAGGGATTGCAAGTTAGAAGTCAATTTTTCACCATTGAGCTGTTAGAGATTTGTAAGTGGAAAGATCAGCTGTGAGGTTGAAATCATCTTGATTTTTCAGAGTGGCCATAAATATTGGTATCATCTGTATAGGTGTTTACTAATGCAATAATACTTGTTTCTCTGTGGAAGATTAACTCAGTGTTGTTTAGTCTGGTTTAATTTAAATTTATCAAAGGTGTCCCCCATTTAAAAAGTTTGCATGAACCATCACACATACACGTTTGAACCATTATGATCAAGCCTTCAGTTGCAACAAAATGCCTGAATGTTGTAAATTCAGGACACAAACTTTAAACAAATTGGAATCATAACATTAACATGTTTATCTCTCTAGAAAGTCCACAAGTAAATTGAGAATAGTTGTGCTTGGCTTAAGTATAACAAAATAATTTACCTGGGTGGCAGAGGGACATTGCTGAAGATTTTGGCAGCTATTTTAGCCACCTGCTTAATAAACGCATGCTAAATGCTTCTTCCTGGTTGTATAACCATAATGCCAACAGCTTGGGGGTTGTTTTTCACTTGGGTACTTTACAGCAGAGGCATGCATAAGTTTCCAGCTTCCTGGGGTGTTTTTGAAAATTTGTCATCGTCCTCATTGCTTGAATGGTCGTTTACTCCTGATGAACGGCTAATTTTGTAGTAAAGTCAGTGAAGTTGCATGATACATAGCAAGGTTACAAAAATTGTTCATATTTCCTATAAATTTCCAGTAAATTCTGTTAAAGCAGTCATTAATTGGGAAATTTTTCATGCAAAATTATCAAGATATTGTTTTGACTGCAAAGTTGTTTTCTTTGAAATTCAAATTTAATCTTCAAAGAGAAAAAATTGTATTGTAATCTCAAAATCACAAAGCTAAGTTAATTGTAGAACTTTTTCTTAGAGTTTCTGGAATGGAGTATTTGAATTCAATATTTTACTCTGACTCATATCCTCATCTTTATTATTTTGATCACCACTATTTTTGGGCAGCAGATTCCCTACACTTCCTTGGAATGAAAGCATGAGAGATACTTCCTTTTACTATTGCTGTCATATTTGCCATTTCTATTTGTTTTCATCTTCATATGCTGAAAGATATTCTGATAAAAAGAAATTATCCTAATTTTTTAAAAGATAACATTTGGAGATTTTGTTTCTTTTTAAAAAGTAAATTGCAAGGATTTTCTCATAAAAAGTTTGGTGCTGGAGACAACTTTGATTTATTATTTTAAAAAAATTGCTTCTGCTATTGTGACATTGGAGAACATTCTGATCAATAGTTTTGAATGAAGAATCATTTTGTCTGTTTTGGCCCACTCACCAGAAAAAGAACACAATTATATTTTAGTGAGGTCCCATGTCCTTTCAGGACATGGGCAGTCATAATTCTCTATACCTTCCTATTTTTTGTAGCTCTTAGTAACACTTGTCTTTTCACTATCCCTCCTAGTCTGTGTTCTGCCATCCATTTGCACAAGATCATTAGGTAGGTTAGTCACTGCTTTCCTGTCTCTCTTGCTTTCAGTTGGTCCTCATGAGTGTCAAATTCTCCAAGCTCTCTTTCCTCATATGTCATAGAAATTTCACGTATTCAATTTCTGCTTGATGTATAGTTTTAAAATATTTCCTTTTCCTTTATTCTCGTTAACACTGCCATTGACAGTTTACTTGTTTCAGGTTGATACTTAGAATTGATTTTCTTGGTCAAGAAAATCATGAAAACATAACTTGTTTTATCAAATTTAACCAGACCTCAACATCAGGTTAATCAAGACTTAACTTCTATCAATGTTTAATTTAAAATTTATGGTGCCATTTTATGCAAGATCCATTTGTCAACATTTAATTCCACTAAATCTCAAATAACATTTCCACTTAAAAAATGATTGCAAGAATAGAATTTTCATTCTGACATTTTTACATTTTTTTTAAACATTTATTAAAATTGGGAATTATTTCATGTTTTTACCAAAAATGTAAAAAAAAAAATGAATTTGTAACGTTTTGGCCTATTTTAAAATGTCATCTGGCATAGATTTGTCTTCGATCACCAGTAGGCTTTACCTACATCATCTGGGTAAATATAGAGCAATTATATATTAACCATGTTCATTGTAATCTATCTATCTATTTATCTATCTATTTATCTATCTATTTATCTATCTATTTATCTATCTATGCATCGTGAACATTTCTTAATCTCCCAAAACAGATTTTATTCCAAATTTTGTTCAGACAATTAAACTGTTTGTGTTCTTGATGTTTCCACATCATTTCAGCTGACCCATTCAGATGTATATAATATGCTTCAGATGTATAATTACTCAGAAAATGGGGAAACTTTTTCCTAGAATCTGTGAAAAACATCTTTTCTTGCAGATTATACAGCTGATGAATGCTTGAAATAATGAAGCAACATCATCACGACTGAAAGACTTCATTTGTTTGAACAAAATTTTGAATGCCTTAATTAAATGCTCTTTCCAAAGAAAGTTTCATACAATACAATGATTCTACTTTTACAAACTGCTCCATCTCGATGAACCTGTTTCTTGAGTTCTACTACCTACCAATAGTGTATTTAAGCTTAACTGCAAACTTTAGTCAAATATGTTGTCTTGGTGTTTATTTACTGTGTCCCTTTCATCAATTCAGTTATTGTAAAATATGATTTTATAATGCCAAGAAAAAAAATGTCTAGTCATTCAGTAATCTATTTACATTATTCGGACTATTATCCTCATCTTTGTTGCCATATTTATCACAATGTTTCGGTTGTTGTACACTCCATCCTTCTTCAGTTGATTGGAATGTTGAACTGAACCCTTCATTTCGCTTGCTGGGGTAGACTGTTCTTGTTCCATGTGTCATGTCTAATGGATGTCAGTTATCTCTTGTTAATTCCCCTCTCCAAGTTCTCCACCACCTTAACCAGATATTGAACTTGCACTCTTTGGGTCCTGTCACTGGATCTAACTAACACCACTGTGCCATGTGTCCTTGAGGACATCTGTGTGTGAATTTCTGGGTATTATAAAACTAATGTCTCCTAACCATTTTTACCTGTGCTCATATTGCAATTTTTGCTGTTATCATTCATAATTTACCAGGGCTCATATTGCAATTTTTATTGTTATTATCACTTTTCTCTGGCATTCCTTATTACTGGTTACCATATTGTATTCATTTCTATGCTTGATCAGCTCAGGAGATTTTTGTGGCCTAGCATATGTGCTGATTCCTTAAGTTTAAAAACTTTCCAATGATGTTCTTTGTCTATAATTTCAACCTGATTCCACGGAGGGCAGTGATCTCCCTTTTCTCTCCATATGTGGTCAGCCACACGTGATTTTTCCACTTACCCTCATGTTACAGCTTTCTGGTGTTCTTGAAGCCTCACCTTAAGGGTGCAGCATGTCTCCCCATTATATTTCTTTCTGCAGCTACACGGGATGGTGTACACACAATCTTTAGTCATGTTCTCCTCTATGGGAGGTGTCTTACTTGGGAGAGATATCTGCAAAGTGTCATCCAGCTTTTGAAGGTTGTCTTGATGTTATATCGTCCACAGATCCTTTGTATTTTCTTAGATAACCCCAGGCAGACATATGGCAGGCAGACTGTTTTTTGAGTGTTGTTGTCCTCCTCTTGTACCTGCCTATCCCAGTTTATTGGGGCTGCTGCCATGTACCCAGGGTAGTTGTTTTTATGTTGTAGGGTACTATTTATACTGGCCAATTCTTTATCTAATGTCTCTGGGTTGCCACTTATGACTTTTGCTCAATCAAAACGTTGTGATAAATATGGCAAAAAAGATGAGGACAATAGTCCGAATAATGTAAATAGTGTACATAATACCTCATCTCAGAAATATAGACAGATACACATTCAGTCATTTTTGAAATTAATTATTTTGAGAGAAATTCTTAAATATTTTGATAATTTTCACAAAGTGTATGCTGATTTGTAAAAAGGAAAACAACCATTGAAAATTGTTAATAATATCATTACTGTTGTTCTTTCAACACTAGGTTACGATATGTGTATGACCTTCCCTAACATTCACAAAGATAGTATTCCACTGAGGCTCAAAGTCACTTGCAGACCCTGAGTCTGTCATTTGCTGTATATATTCCTCATTGGTATAATCCACTTACTAATGGGTAAGTTTCCATCATACATAAAGTCTGCTCCTATTAATACCAACTGGATGGTCAGTTTGAACATTGTAAGTCTATTCCCTAAAGTTTTTACTAATGAGGCTCTATCAATAATTTGAGACAAGTTAGACCTTTCTCTAGGAGAGTGTGCCAAAACATAACATGATGCAGATGTTAACATTCTGACATACCACAAGTAGTTATAGGATTACCATTATTTCCAGTAATGAAATGCTTCAAGGAAATATCTATAGAAACATGACCACTAAAGCTAACCATGTGGCTTAGATATGTAGAGGACACCTTCATACCGAGCTCACAAGGAAAATGTGCAAATACTGCTGGATCATGTGAACTCAATAAGACCATCCATACATTTCATATAGAAAAAAAGAACCATAAGCCTTTCTGGATGTACTAATAACTTGTAGAGTTCAAGACATCTCTATTTTGTAACAAAATATTCACCAAACAATACCCAAACTTCAATCCCCACTATCTATACAGTGTCAAGAAATAGATTATCAGCTACCTACATCAGACCAACCTCATAAGCAAGTAATTCAGGCATATATCAACAGGAGATGTCCAGTATTAGGAAAACACCCTGCAAGCATAACAGCAAAACTTCCATGAACAGAAAGATAAGAGTCAAGGACAACAAGATGACATGGTTTGTCTTACATTTATAAAGGGTGCATCTGAAAAGATTAAACAAATCTACAATCCATACACCATTAGGATGGTAAGTAAGAATGTAGGAACATCAAAAATCTTTCTGCTAGTGAGACACTAAAAAAAAAATCCCATTTTCAGTCCCTGCATCAGGTAGTGCAGTAAAATCCTACAAGCAAGTTCAGTGGAAAGAACAGATAAATATAAATGGCAGAATAGGCTTGAGAGGATTAATTGATTCAAGTTATCTCCCCTGAATATGGAAAGTGGAATGAGAACAATTTACTCATGTAGTTTGGTTTGGGTCAAAATTCAAAGAAAGTTTCTAACACCGAAGAAGGACAGATGGTATAACAGCTGAAACATTGAGTCTAACAACCAAAATGAAAATAGCAGTCTAAATGGAAAGGCATATACTAACTTCTCATCTAAAAATTCTGATGTCAGTCTTCTTTTTTTTTCTATAACAGCTTTTATTTTCAAATGATAAAAATATGGTTTAACTAATTCTTTATTTCTTAAATATATTTTGAAACTAGCTTAAAAGCCGCCCTATTAGTGGCATTTAAGCTAACTCCTGCAGAGCGCTTTTAATTGGGCCTTCATCACAATAGGTGGGGAGGAGTAGATGTGATGGGCAACAATAAACTCCAGAAGAACTCAAAATTGATCACTGCATTTAAGTATTGCATTAATATTTAAGCTTATCTTTTAAAAGTTCAACGATAATTCTTCTGCCACCACTTAATTTAAAGACAATTTGATGTATATAGGTCCTTGCTTTCTGTACAAACTATTATTTTCAAGGGTGACTTTCACTGGATTTTATTAATTTCGATTATTCCCAGATTTATTTCCAAGTTAAAAATTGTTATCGTACAAAAAAATTAATTGCAAAAAATCATAAAAAACAATCACAGTAATGAAAATTTGGGAATTCAAAATTTCAGAATTGCAGGTTCGGATCCAACTCAGAATATTTTAATTTGTTCATTGGCCTGATTCCAAAATGGTATACATTGGGTTATGGCCTCAAGGAGTAAAGTTGAAAAAGTGTGACACACTGACATTAGCATTTATTATATAGAGTAAGATAATTTTTAGCGGAGTGTGGTTCTTGCTATGAAAATTAATTTAAAATTTTTTGTAAATTTTTTCACAAGACTTTGAAACTTATTTCAATTCTTAAAAAAACAACTTTTAAATTTTAGTGGCAGTTTTAAAATCAATGTCAGTATCTATGAGAATCATTTTAATTTCTTAGAGCCAATTTTATAATTCTGTAGAATTTTAAAAATGACTTTTCATCATCAAAAATTTCCTCTTGATATTTTTCTATTTTTTACCATCAAAATTCAAATAATTTTTTTTTAATTCCTGGCATTTAAGAAATATATATAATATTTATGGTTTTATTTTATTTCTTGAATAAAATTATAAAAGAATTATTTTTTATCTTTTGATTCACAGTGAAATTAAGACAAAATTCTTTAAAGTTCATATTTAATCATCTTCATACTGATTAAAAAAAAATCAATTATTTAGTGTTTACCAAGTTTAACTTAGTCTGACATTTTCCATTTTATTTTTTTGATTTAATTTTCTTAATCTTTTAAAACTTCATTGAAGATCTTTTAATTAACTTAAATTCAGATATTATTCTATGACTACTAATTAATTTGATAATTAATTCCTAATGAGCTCAAATTAAAATAAAATCTTTATGTTCATTTATTGATAAATTTTTTCCCAATCTGTTTCAATTTTGTCATTTTATTTCTTTCATTAATGTCTACATCCCTAATTTTTGATCTTTCTTTCTTTGTTTTCATTTATTCATTGAATAACAAAGACACATTTATTTTGAAATGAATTTACCAAATTACACACCACTGTACATCTCGTATTTATACATGTTTTTTTTCTCATGGTGTATGTGATTTTTCATCAAATAGTAAATATGGACCCCCCCTCCCCACTCCCAACCATCAAAATGATCAAATCTTATTTATTCCCGATGTGTAATCTTGTGTTATACTAAGCAAAGTAATTACAGGAAGAATTGCAGAACAACAGAAATGATATTTTAATCCTTTTTTTTTTTTTTTTTTTTAAGGATTAGGTTCCTCTTTGTTGATGTTATTGAAGGTTATTGCTCAGTCATTTCTTAAATATGTTACATTCACTGCAAGAAAACTGGAAAATCTTCCAGCAAAAATGTTATAAGAAAAGAAAAATCAACAAAAATTTAATTGAACTTAAATTCTGTGAAAGAAATTATATCACATGATGACATTCAACAATTGTAACAACTAAAATGGCTAGTAAATGCAACTTGAAGAGAAAATAATGGCATAATCAAGATGTTGATGTTCCACACTTCTTCAAACAAAAGGTTAGGAAGGAAACCCCCATCAATAGTAGAAAGAGCAATAACAGCTACTGATCATGAGAAACCTATTTTGTAGAAAACTATTTTAATAGAAAGGTACAGAGTATTATGCTATTCCTAGCGAGTTCTTTAAGTGAAGGAGGCTGAAAGAAAATTTCATTATATATTATTTCTGTTTTCTTTATATTCAGAAACATAATACAAGTTGTTTTTTTATTTGTTGCACATGCAAATGTGTTACATTACTTGATCACCAATTCTTATTTTAAAAGAAATTCAAAGAATACATACAAACTTTTTTCTTTCATACAATTCTTGTCAGTTAATTTCAGCATTGCAGTTTCAGAAATTTATTTTTAATGCCAAGCTTACTGATGCCCAAGCTATTTCTCAGTTAATCTAATGTATAAACTTTATTGAAATTATTTTTATAATTAAGTTTTATTGGGTTTATATAGAAGATGGGAACAGATGGTCATTTTTAAGCGAATGATTTTCACATCCTCAACTAAATGAACTTTTATTGAGGATCTGGCAATGAATCAACCTAGATATCCTTTATCAATGTTTTGTAATCATCAAAACTTAAAAACTACAAAGTGTCATATTATGTGAAATTTTACATGTGAATTTGAGTTTCACCTTGTTAGAAAAAAAGTAAAGCATTATATTGTTAAATCTGGAAGTTGAAGTTGAATATTATCTTTATGATAAAATTCTAAGGACTGTCTTAAAAATCCTTCTTTTCTGCTTAACTGCTAGGAAAACTAATACTCTGCTTTGATCTTTGGCAGTTGAGATTAAAATCATTTATGTTAGCAAAACAACTTTAAAGAATTTGGATGAAATCAAATTATTATAAGCAATTCATTTTAAGGTTTCTACAAATAAAATGTATTAATTACAAGTACATGACCAGACAACTGCGTTTAAACCTGAAACAGACTGTTGCCATTCTGCATTGATATCTATGATACTGATACTGCTTACATTTTTATATAAGTTCATAAACATTTGAAACGTATATAACAAAATATCTGAATTCATATTTAAGTGATGAAAATATAAAAAAGATAAGCTGAAAATACATTTTTGGAAAATGAACAAATCACATGTGAAATATTGATTTCCTTTATAAAGGCTTTTAATGGACTATCTACAATTTATGAAAGATGATCAAGCATCTAGATCATGATGGAAGTGACTCCCAAATAGATAAGCAATTGAGAGATAGGGAAAGAAATTTAGTCACGTTTTCAATATTATTCATTTGAGATATAGCAACAAATAAGAAATAAAGATGTCGCCATTGGGACTGAGGAGATCGGAAAATCAGGGTTACTTCCCTTTGCAACTGAGCTGATCATAAGATATGGCTACTTTTCTAAATATTGCTTCTCATTTCTTAATCCTAGAAACCTCTGTCATGACTGAGAGATTATTTGGAGTTGATCATAGATGATTAAAAAGCAATTATCATTGATTAATGTATCAATTGTGTTGAACACTGAAGCTTGGAAAACCTCTGGCCAGACATTAATGTCAACTTGAAAAATGGCCATTGTCTGAATTGTTTTCTTTTCTCCCCACCATCTTCTTTGTAAAATGGCTACTTGGGGTGTATGATACAAGATGTAATCCAGTTAAAACTCTATCAGGTAAAATTAAGGAATGTTTGAAATGTAAAACATTTTTGTTTCAGAATGTTGATTATTTTTTGTAATATTTAAAGTTCAATTTTTACTTGGGGAACTGTTTTAAATATTTTCTCATAAAGATAAGAATTTGGTTTTAAAGTTATCAGAAGCAGTTACTTGAATATAATCACTGTAATTTCATTTTGTTCCTAAGACATTGATGTTAAACCAAATTTGAATAAATGTAAGCAAATATCTCTTAATAAAAAATTCTTCTAAATTGGCAGGTGTGCATTCTTGGAACTCTAATGGTTTTACTATTAATGGTTTAAGAGATGAGTTACTAAATTTAGCTTAGTTGAGCCACAGAGTCATATGAATAGTGTTTCTTCCATAGGAGGTGGAAGTGGACCTGTGTAAAAATAAATAAAATCTTAGATTTTAAACATTGACCGCCACTGGCTGTGGTGGAAGAAACTTAACTATTTCAGCCACCAAGTAAGCTCATGGCTTGCAAGATCTGTGCTGGAGTTAGCTAAACATTATTAATGGTAACATTTAAAGAGGTTGCTTATGGCACAAAAAAAAATCCTGAAAAATTGAATAACATTGACAGACTCAACATACATGTGAGAAAGGTTGGAGAACATACCGGCTGAAGTGTTATGAGAAACAGCAGAAGATATTAGCTTGAATAATTCTTGGAATAATGAAATGGTTTCTGCCTATTAAATGTTGATAGATCCTTTCATGATCTATTTGCTGTGGTTCTCATGAGTTTTGGCATTGTTATGTCCGTCCACACTTTGATGCTGTCTGAATAGCTTTTGTGTTGCTGTACCCACTTGTGTCTGCCTTCACCAATTCTTTGCATGATGGTCTTGCAGAGGCTGTTAAGCTGTATGATGTGACATCCGACGCTTAATAGTGTCGAAGAGATTCTAGTTAGCTTTTAAGACTTTGACTTTGTTCCATGCATAGTCAGTGATTTTGTGCTCCCAGTAGGAAATGCAAGGGAATTTTGTTGTTACATACAGAGGAAAATGGAGTCCCAAAATATTGAAGTGCTGACATTGCTTTTAATAGTCAAGTTTAAGAAATTCTATGCAAGATAAAAGAAAAAAACGAATTATATTATGAGATAAAGGATTGAAATTGTTCTCTGACTCATTCGAACTCGTATTCTCATTTTGGTTATTTTGAATTACAAGAAATATAAGAAGGCTGTAGTGTAGACTGGCTGAAATGTATTTATGAAGAATTTTTATAGGTATAAATTTGGAAATTCAGTTCTGATTGACTTTAGTTCCAAATATCTGTTTTACATGTTCATAATGTATGTTCATGCATACTAATAAATACCAAGAGTGACCAATAACTGTGCAAGGCTGTAGGTTTTATTCTTGAACAGAAGAACATTATTGGCATTACATTTTTCTGCAGTTGATTCAATTGACAGATTTTTCATGTTCAAAACTTTTATTAAACTTTGCAAAATATTTCAAATAAGTAAAATTGATGAAACAAAAAAGCCATAGAATGGATTTTTATAAAAATAACAAAATCTAATGAAAATATTGGCAAATAGCCAATTTAAATGTCCTCAGTTTTATTAAAAGTGGAATCATCAGATGACTATGAATACAAGTTTTTCCCATTCGTTAAATTTATGGTTGAAATACATGAACAGAAAAATGTGTTCTCGTTTGCTGTTGATTTCTTGATGAAAATTTTCAGACATTTCAAATATTGTTTGCTACCAATGCACAAACCCAAAGAGGCCCTTTTCTACATATTTTCTCTTTTTCATTTGTTTTAAATTGAATTTTTTTTTTATTTCATCTCAATGCTCTTGTCTACATGTAAGTCTTTTTAGTGAATCTCAAAATACATAGGAACTTCTACCAATATTTTTAAATATTGAATTTTCACATGATACTTCATGTTATTGTGTTTTATTTACTTATTTATTTCTGAAATATATTTAGTATGTTTGTTTCTAAATTTGATCACATTTTATCAATATTTGGATATTTTTTTTTCTGTCTAGTATTTGTAATTTATTCTTACAGTTTATTTGAAGATAGTATTTTTGTGCTATTTGTCTTTTTATTGTGCCGGTTGGTGATATGTGATTTAATTGAACTATTATGAGATGAATGATATGTTAATTAGTGCAGTAATGTACTAGTTGTGTAAGCAATGTCTATTGTTTGAATTTTCAAGTGGGCAAGCAAATTCAGAAACATTGGTTTGTTGAAGTTTTGAGTTTTTGGTTTGGTTTGTTGTGTTTTACAGCATATCAACCTCAATGGGTTATTTAATGCCAACTACTTTTTTTTTTTCTATTAATATTTTGTTTTGTCAAAAATATATTTCTGGTAATATTTTTTTCCTCAAAAATGTAATGTAGAGCTGGTAATATTATTTTAAACCATGTATTGCTGGTAATATATTTTTTTTTCAAAAATATATTGCTGGTAAGTTTTTTCTTCAAAAATTTATTTCTGGTAATAAATTTTTACAAAGTATTTCTGGTATTAAAACCTATTTTTACACTTTTATAATGCTTTTTACCTCAGTTTTGGGGTTAACTATTTGCCCATAGTTGTGACCCTAACAGGTGCTACCACCCTGGGTCAGGGTGGACCTGGAAACACCAGCAATTAAGAGGTGCCTCCATGCTCCACAAAATCTCCTGATCAGAAGCCTTGTTGTTGGACGTAGTTTATTGTCTTACCCAGGATGGTTTGAGTTTTTGTTCTTGTATCAAAGTATGTTGCTGTGTTTTTTTTTTGTTTTTTTTTTTTTTGTTTTTTTTTTAAGTGATGAGTTTAATTTGTTTATTGTTGTTGTTAGGTGATATGTATGAATATGCTAAGTATACTGTATATAAGAATTTTGGGAAAATTTGTCCCACTTAGTGAATGAAAACCTCAATATAAATGGGACTTGTGCACTCAAATGAAGAAAATCTTCATTTATCAAATTTTAAAATACATCAAAAAGCACTCTTAGATTCAATTTAGTCACATCTTTTGAATATCTATGGTGAGTAGTCAAAAGCATTTATAGAAATAAATATAGTGAAACTGAATGTCGTTAGTTACAGCTTTTTTTTTATTTTTTATAAATACTTGAAAATTCTATGTCTTCAAAATAAGTCATTAGAGTTAAGATGATGGGGGAAGTTAACCAGGTTATAAAAATGGACTAAAAACCTGAAAACAAATTGAGATAGAGAAATGCAACATACTAAGCAACATTAACATATAAATCAGATATAGCATATAGCAGAACAAACATTGGCATTACAAAGTATTTATAAAAAAGAAAGAAGCAGCTACTTGACAGGGTGTCAGGCTGATTTTATTGCTGCCAACCATTTTAGAAATTTTCATGGTCATCAATCTCTTTTCTCAGCTGTTAATGATTATTTTCTTTTAGCATTTAGTATTTTTCATAATTTTCTTTGTTTCATTTTTGCTTTAACACACGATGGTTTGTTATAATAGAAAATGTGATTGTTGGGGTCGGAAACTTTTTACATTCAAAACTAACAAAATTCAGATTCTAACAAAATTTTCTTGAAGTCCAACTTCAGTGGTGGAATTTTTCAACCAGTCTCCCCAAATCATCCCACTTAAGCAGGAATTCACTTATGAGGTGTCTATTGTATTTGGATTTTTATCATTTTTTCATGTCTTCTCTGCTTATTTTGTCATTGGTTTCTGTAGAACAAAATGTAATGATAGTTTTTATGTTATTATTTGTATTAATATTAATTTTTATTTTTTCTAAGATCTGTTAACTGTTAGTGTAATTATTGTTAATCTTCGTTTTATATTTTTATTTTCATTATAGAATATGGTGCATTCACAGTTTTACATGTGCTCTAGTAATTTACTTATGGTTATTTTGCATCTGTGATGATATTCATTGTTGTAATGGAGTAGGCATAGGTTTGAATCTGTATTTTTCTTTTATCATTATTAGAATCAATTAGTATGTCAAAAATGGGGATCCTATTATTGATGTTCAGTTCATATATGAAATTAAAAACTATTTTTTTTTTTTTTTTAGGATGTTCTCGTATTTTATTGCTCTGTATTTTTTAATGTAAATTGACAGTGTGTGAATTGTGGTTTTCATTTTTTTAATCATTTTTAATCTGTTTTCTAAGGTTGACATGTAGAATTCTGATGATGATGCAATACATGATGACACACTGTGGTATTTTTAATCTGTGTCTACGTAGTAATCAAAAGGAACTCGTGCAGTATTATTTAATAGTAGATTCTTGAAAATTGTTGGTTTTAATTTTGAAGGTCAGAGTGATTGTTGTTTATAGAGTTTATTAATTAATTCTAATGTCTTTTGTCGGTCACTGAGAGGATCAGTTTTGGTGAATACATTTTCAGTGTTCCTTGATGCTAATAATTTACTATTTGGTTTGTTTTTCAGAATTTGAATGAAGTTGATGCGAACTTTATTTATTTTAATGACTTGGTTGATTGTTTTGAAAATGTTGTAAATAGATGTGATATGAATTTGTAAGATTATTAGCTTTTGTGGAGTTTTTTTTCTGCAGAAATATAGGTGAGCTGACATCTCCCCAATTTGAACAATTACTGCACTTACAATTACAATTAGATTATTTAAGTGCAATGAAAAACAATTATCTAGAATTGATTGAAAGGATATAATATTCCTTCAGGAAAATAAACTTCATTTGCTAATCAAATAAAACTTTGTTACAGATTTGGGCTCAGAAGTTTGGATTGCCAGATTGTCAGAAAAAACAAAGATAATAAATCTGTATCATGTCTGTCATTAAAATGTTGAAGAAATGGGCAGATTAATTGCTTATTTTGTTATTTTTAGAAGTTTTACATTTTGCCTATTGCAGACAATTTGATATTTTTCTCATTTGTTTTCTGATTGCTTTTATTGTTTACTTTACAGATGATTGTAAATCCTTTGTTTCATTTCAGAAAATTTGGTTCTATCTTCTGAAGTGAAATTGTAGGGAAAGATTTAAGAGTCGTTGTTCTAAATTGTATCATGAGAAGTGATCTATACAATTTCTTTTTTCATGAAAATATTATGACATATTTTTAGTAAATATGACATTAACACATTAATATCCAACATCCTAAAATTGAGATGGTTGGCATTAATGTGGGTAGACACCTGTTATTAATACCAGATTTAATAGTGGCATTAATGGATTAAGTAATCTGTGGATGAGATTAAGAATAAGTTGTGATTAAGGAACTTCCCTTTCTTTTTGTTGTTAATTCTTAAAATGTTAAGAAACTTCATTTTAGTGTTGCATTTATGATTTGCATAAAGACTAACATATCATGAAATCCTGACAACTATTTATAATTTTTTGCTGAACAAAACAAAAACTCTGCATCACTTATATTATTTCCTCATGACAAGGACATGTTGAATTCTAAGCTGCATCTTCAAAATTTGAATATGTATAAAACACAAAATTATTTTATGTTTGCTAATCAGGCAACCTGGTCTATCTACTGAGTCATTATGCCATTGAGATGATAATGGAAAGCATTATTGGCACCAATCAAACATGGAATATCTCAATATCTGCCTCTATATCTCTGAGATGAGGTATTATGATTACTTACATTATTTACATTATTTGTTATCCTTATCTTCATTGCCATGTTCACAACGTTTCAGTTGTTGTATGCTCTGGCCTTCTTCAGGTGATTGAAATTTTGAACCAAACCCTTTATTTCATCCACCGGGTGGTTTAGATTGTTCTAGTTCCACGTGCCATGTCTCTTCCAGATGTTTCAGTTATTTCCCTTTAACTCAACTCTCCAAGTTTTGGTTCGCCACTACTGTAGCCTGGTATTGAACTCACAACTCTTACGGTCTAGTCACTGGATCTAACCAACACCTTTATCCACTGGGCTATGTGTCCTTGATGACACATGGCCCAATCACCTGAAAAAGGCTGGAGTGTACAGCAGCCAAAATGTTGTGAATATGGCAGTGAAGATGAGGATAACAGTCTAAATAATGTAAATAATGGAATATCTCATTACTAATTAATGAGACTGGAAAAGTAAATCATATTGCTCTGTATTACTTTTGTTTAATGTTAGATTTCATTTGCATAATTCCTATTTTTTGATAATTATAAAAAAAGCATTATTTCTTTGTCATTTTACAACAGAAAGTTCTAATCAAGACACCCAAATTTGAATTTCTCAGTGGAACATTAGACAAAAATAACAATAAAATTACTCATTCTAATCTTAGAGAATGTAGTTATACAATAATGTACATCCCTCTCTCACTATATATATATATATATATATATATATATATATATATAT
>CAWVQA010000571.1:2500-45000 GCA_963932145.1 Acanthosepion lycidas | reverse complement strand
TGACCTCCCACCCAGCGTGTGTGTGTGTGTCTCCTTCCTTGACCTCCCACCCAGGGTGTGTGTGTGTGTGTGTGTGTGTGTGTGTCTCCTTCCTTGACCTCCCACCCAGGGTGTGTGTGTGTGTGTCTCCTTCCTTGACCTCCCACCCAGGGTGTGTGTGTGTGTGTCTCCTTCCTTGACCTCCCACCCAGGGTGTGTGTGTGTGTGTGTGTCCTTCCTTGACCTCCCACCCAGGGTGTGTGTGTGTGTGTGTGTCCTTCCTTGACCTCCCACACAGGGTGTGTGTGTGTGTGTGTGTCCTTCCTTGACCTCCCACCAAGGGTGTGTGTGTGTGTGTGTGTCCTTCCTTGACCTCCCACCAAGGGTGTGTGTGTGTGTGTGTGTCCTTCCTTGACCTCCCACCCAGGGTGTGTGTGTGTGTGTGTCCTTCCTTGACCTCCCACCCAGGGTGTGTGTGTGTGTGTGTCCTTCCTTGACCTCCCACCCAGGGTGTGTGTGTGTGTGTGTCCTTCCTTGACCTCCCACCCAGGGTGTGTGTGTGTGTGTGTCCTTCCTTGACCTCCCACCCAGGGTGTGTGTGTGTGTGTGTCCTTCCTTGACCTCCCACCCAGGGTGTGTGTGTGTGTCTCCTTCCTTGACCTCCCACCCAGCGTGTAACTAGTATAAAAGTAAATAATAATAGTGACATGCAAAAATAACACTAAAGAATTATATATTTTTATCTACAGTTGATGACTGTTTTTAATTCAATTCCATGACATTGCTTGCTTTCGTTTTGGTCAATATTCAGTAGAATCCTTTTGCTTTAAAATATTCTGTAAAAGCATTGTCCTACAGGCTTAATAAAGGTGCTAAATGTTTCTATGTCTGTTTTTAGAACAGTCTCAGAACATAGCATTTTTCAGAGCCACACACACACACACGCTCTGTCCAAACAATGCTTGTTTCCCCTCACATGATAAGTTACAAACTTTCTCATTGAAATGCTGTATTCTTGGATCTTTAGTCTGTATTTCCTGTTTTTCATTTTATCTTCCTCTTGGCTTCTTACATTTCTTTATTCTGATCTCTTCTTTAGCTTCTCTCTCTCTCTCTCACAGTCGTTCTACTTTATGGTGCTCTCACCCATCAATGGTTAGTCTTTTTGAAAATTCTGAAATGTTTCTGCTGACAAGAATGGAGAATTTGTTATTTATATTTAAAGATTGAATTTTTTAGTTATTTGAATCTTAATTTTTTTTTTCTTCGCAATCCATAAAATTGAAGAAAAAAAAATCTTTTGTTGCAATGAAAATAGTTTGACTAACAAAAATTAAAATGTTTTGCAATATGGTAATAACACAAATGTGCATTTATTTAAAAAAATAATGATATATTTTGAGCGTGATATGCAATTTTATCAATCCAAACATTCTTTTCATCTGATGAAGTCCTTTTAGAGAATGAAACGGGTTGCATAGAATTTTTCCACTTTGTCATTGGATTGCTTAACATTTTTTGATATATAAAAATCTATAAATAGGTACCTCCACAGATTCGTGATGCCTAAGGTTTAAAATAACAAAATATTTTTCATGTTTTTAAACATGAAAAATATTTTGTTGTTCTTAATAATGACAAAGATTTTGACAATAAATCATTGTTTTTATCAAGTTTGGGTAATTTTTTTCATTATGGTATGCTCTTTTTTCAGCGAATTAGCGGAAGTACCTATTTATATATCATATTTTCATATATAATGGGACTACAGAAATATTCTTTCTGACAAAGAATAACTTTCAAAAATGGAAATAAAATATAATCCAATTAATAACTTCTTAGTGACTGTGTTGTACACATTAATTTATTTCATTTTCGTCTGTGAATAATGAAAATAAAATGAGAGAAGCTTAAATGCGAAGCTGTCCCCTATAACATTGACTCTTCTTCTTTTATGTGCTATGGCCCTCCACATCTTCCTGTTTCTTGCAGCTCTTAATAAGTTTTGTCTTCCAGACCCTGTTCTACCATTCATTTGCTCAAGCTCATTATGTATGTTACATGCTGCTCCCCTCTGTCCTGTGAGTATCAGGTTTACTAAGCCCTCCTTCCTCATTATGTGCACCAGAAATTTCTGATGTTAAGCGTAAGGTTTTTTTTTTTTTTAAATTTTTTTTTTAATTTTTTTTTAAGGATTCAGGGGACAGGACAAAAACAAAAAAATAGTTTATTACTTCTAAAAATTTCGACCCTCCAAAAACTGCATTTTAAAAGAACCTATTATTGAAAGTGTGGTATTTTTGAAGAGTTGTTACCTCGTGGAATACATTCATTCAATCTCCTGCTCTTTATAATTTTACAGCTGTTCTCTTTTTGGGTCAGAGGTCAGTGTTGATCTGTCATTTTCAGCATAAACAGTTTTTGGTAATGGCCAGGTGTTTGACTAGGTCATTGTTCCAGTGGGCAAAGAAGTTGGGACAATGGCAGATAGTATTTTTGAGAGTGGTTCTTAATACACCCCCCTCTCTCCACACACACACACCTCCACAACCATTATAGATTCTGGAATGTTAAAGAGCAACAGATTTTCAAATCTGCACAGATTTGCTATAATAACATTCGCTTTCTTATCCCTTTCAGTATTTGTTGCCTCTACATGATCTCACCTAAAGATTTTACAAACATAAATTAGTTTTAATATGTAGAAAATAAATAAATGTGCAAATAGTTTTAAATGAATCCTCTCTTTTATCTTTTTGTTCTCTCTATTAAGAATTTTCATATACTGCAATTTTTATGTCTTTCCATTATTTCAACCAGTAAGATTCCTTTATTTTGTTGATGTTCCTTTTTCATCTCCCTTTTCATATTACTTATTCTCTCTCTCTCTCTCACTCGCTCGCTCGCCCACTCACTCACACACACACACACACACAATTTATACAAAGAATTAAATAGCAATAATGTGAATGGCAAAATCACTTTGCTAACAGGACTTAATGAGACATTAACTTACTATAAATTCCTTGAATAATAAGTTCCTTATATTAGAGTTTTAATCTACCAATTGGATTATACTAAGTCCCTTTCACTTTAACAGATAAATGCATATTAACAAGAAGAATTTTGTGGATTTCTAACTTTTCAAAAATCCAACAAAATTCTCACTTAATAGATTTGAACAAGAACTCTGGCATTGAGACATTACATGCTCCAAAACAACAGTCAACAAATAGCATAATTTACAAAAACATATTTTATCTTAGTATTTGCCTATATAAAAGAAAATTGTACCCTGAAGATGAAATTGTGAAAAGTACTTTGCATGTGTCTTCCATCTGACAACTCAAATATAAGGATCTTATTCAAGGAATTGATAGTAATTTAATGTCTCATTAAGTCCTGTTAATGAAGTGATTTTGTCATTAATCACATTAACATTGATATTTCATTCTTTGTATAAATTGTTTATGATATGAAATATAAGCTGCACACTCTAATATATATATATATATATATATATATATATATATAAAAATAGCTTAAAAATCACCCTGTTGGATGGCATTTAAGCTAGCTCCTGCGTAGGGGGTTTGATTGGGCCTTCCTCACAACAGGTAGGGAGGAGTAGATGTGATAGACCACAATAAACTACAAAAGAACTCGAACTCGATTGCTGCATTTAAGTATTGCATTAATATTTAAACTTACCTTTTAAAAGTTCAATGATAATTCTTCTGCTGTCATTTAATTTAAAGAAAACAGGATGCACCTTGGTCCTTATTTTCTGTACAAACAATAATTTTTATTTCATGGCTGACTTTTGCTGGATTTTGCAATTTCGATTATTCCCAAATTTATTCCAAAGTTATAAATATTGTTATTGTACAAAAAAAATTGTCACAAAAAAAATCACTGAAAGCAATTGCAGTAATGAAAATTTAGGAATTGAGATCCAGCCTAGAATATTTTTAATTTGCTCATGGAGTTGGCCTTATTCCAAAATGGTATGATATGTTGGGCTAGGGTCTCTAGGAGTAAAGTTGAAAAAAGTGTGACACACTGACATTCATGTTTATTACTTATTCTCTCGTATATATTTCGCATTTTATACTTGGAACTATTTTTTTTAGTCATAAATTATTTTACCAATAAATATTACCTCATTCATGTTTCAGAACTTTACCTCATCACCTCTTTTTTTTCATTACTGTGTGATTTGTCCATTTCTTTTTTTTTTTTTTTTTTTTTTTTTTTTTGTTCGTTTGTTTCTGTCATAAACTATGCCAATGTTTTCCTTTTGATGGAGTGTTGCCTGAAAGGGTGAAGGAAATGCCTTTGTGCTTTTTAAAATTGGTATTTATGTTCTGCAGTATTAATTCCTTATTTAAATATTACTTACTCTTGTGTGTGTATATATATATATATATATATATATATATATATATATTCATACACAGGTACAATGAGAATGAATAGTGCATTTCCAATGTTCGTAACATTTAATTTAAAAGAGACCTCAATACATAGTAGAGCAATATCCGGTTAAATTACTGCTATAAAGAGGCCCCCCCCCCTCGCCTTTATTACTTAAGTGAATTGACTGTCTGACATGTGTACATTTATTGTAGCCATTTGTATCAGTCTTTAAGTTAATGTCTGCCTTCTGTTAGATTTCAAATTTTTGCCTTGACACATTTGTAAGATAATAATTTTTAATTTTTTTCTTTTTTGCCTAGTTTGAATTTAATGTAGGTCATATTTGATTGGTTGATCAGGGTAAAGCCCTCAAGCTTTTTTTTTTTTTTTTTTTTTTTTTTTTTTTGTCAAAAAATAAGGATGTATTTTGCTTTTGAAACCAAATTAATTGTTCACTCACTGGTAATTTACAATTGCCTGAGGAAATGCATCGCCATGTGTTGAAACATGACTGCAATTGTGTAGTGATTTTTACATGTTTTTGTTGTAATATCCTAAAATAAATATATGTATGTATAAACAAACATATCTGATTTATACAATTTAGACATGTGTTTATTTTCAATAATATCTTTTCGTAATCAAGTATAAGCTTGTTTCATAATTAAAAAGGGGAAGGAATGTACAATGATTATATTTATTCATTTTTATTTTCCCAACTACTTTCTATATATTCCAATATCACCTTCCGGGTTGTGATGGTTAAAACAAATAATTGTGTTTGTCTGAAGCAAATTAAGGGGAAAAAACATACATACATACATGTCTAAATGAAAATATGTTGCTAATATATATATATATATATATATATATATATAAACCTACCCAGGTTTCACCTAAGCGTATCGTCAGACATAGGATCTTCCAGCAGCTAATCTCCTGACCCAGGGCAGCACTACCTCCTCAAGGCACTTGATGTAGGTCACTGTGTTGAGTCTGAGGCCTTGTGGGATGATGAACAGAGGCATAACATCGCCATCACGAGTGATCACACCAAAACACCTTGCTAATGTCCATTACAGTCATCCAACTCTTTCCAAATCCTCTGTACTGTACTCTGTAGATGAAAACACCATTACTACTAATGTTTTACCACACTAAGGAACTTTTCCATTTAGCATTGGAATTCACTGAAATTTATTCAGACATTTCAAAGGATGAAATAAACATTATTTTGAACTGTAGAAAATCAGTCTTAATGCATAATGAACAGTGGATTAAAAATTCGGCTGATGATTTCGATATAACAATGGGATCTTTGGATTCTGCAGTATCTTCGCGCTTAGTTGAACGGTTCTTATTGTACAACCTCACTGTGTATGAAGAGATTGATTTTAATAGTATAGGGCTTTATAGAGATGAACTCATGATTGTAAATAAATCTACTGGAAGTAAGGTTGATAAATTTAGAAAATTAATCCATAGTTTAGCATAGTTATTAATTCTTAGTCTTAGTGTAGTTATTAATTCTAATATTAAATGAGTTGATTTCTTAGACGTGACATTAAATTTGGTTTTCAATAACTTTTAACCTTACATGAAAAACAATGCCAACTTGATTTATATCCACCCTCGTTCTAATCACCCATTGTCTGTAAGTCAACATATTCCATCATCAGTTGGACAACATATTAAGCAATACTATTCTAGCAAAGAAATATTTGAAAAACAAAACCATTTTTTACAGAATAGTGGGTTTAGATCTTCTGAAATTAGATTTGTAGTAGATTCTGATTGTTCCAAAAAGAAAAAGTAGAAACAGGAATATCATATGGTATACTCTTCCATTCAGTCAATTAGTTCATACTAAATTGGGACATAAATTTAAAAAATTAATTGATAAACATTTTTCTAAAAGTAATTCTTTAAGTAAAATTTTCAATCAGAATATGCTAAAACTTAGTTATAATTGTACTAATAATTTAGAGAAAATAATTAAATTACATAACAATAAAATATTGAATTTATATAATAATAACTAATGCTAATGCTGACCTTAATTTGTCCCATATAAATAACCTTTTGTAGTTGTAGAAATCCCGACCCATGCCCTTTATCTAACAAGTGCTTAAATAAATATCTTGTGTATATGTGTTCTATTTCATCGGTAGAAAACCCGGAGGTTTCTAAAATATATGTTGGAAGCACAATGAATCAATTTAAAAAACATTTCTATAATCATCTCTCATCCTTTACTAATATGGGTAAATGAAATATGACTACTTTCTAATCTAAATATTTTTGGAAATTGAAAGAGGAAAATAAAACACCTAAAGTTAAATGGGAAATTCTCAAACAAACTAAAATCTCTAGCTCTGTGAATGAACCATGCTTCCTCTATTTGCAGGAGAAAATGGAAATAATTAAGTTCTTGAATAGTGACATGAAACTACAGTAAATTGTAAACATATTAAAGAATTAACCTTACAATCTTAAATGTCATAACTCAATAATCACTCCTCTTTTGTTATCTTTATATAAATATTTTAATGTTATCATCAGTAATTTATTCTAGCTTTAGGTATTGGTTATTATTTGTAAATTACTGGTAGTATGCTTATTATTTTTATTCTTTCTCTTGCTGTATTGATAAGTTTCTAATTTAAAATCAATGTAAAATAATAATAGTTTAAAATTCATTTTATATCCTAATTTATAATGTGAGGTTGGTTTTGTTAAGTAATGTATTGCATCTTAAATTGTTATTTATTTATATTCTATGGATAATTTTATTTGAATATGTGATTTCATAAAAAATACCATAAAATTTGAAATGTGACATTAACCAATTGCCGTTTCATTTCCATTCAAATTTGAATTCTCTTATTCAATATAATTTCAATAGCTTAATTTGTATCAATATCCTATGTTATTTTCTTAACTTTCCTCTTCTTTGTATCTATGAAATTTTGAATATACTCTTCTCTTTCTTTTACCTTTCTTTTTTTGTCTATTATCTTTCCTTTTTCTTGTCCTTTTATTGATGTCTTATTTTTCTTGCCTTTTTCTTTATAAAAATGCTTTCTAATTTGTATGGAAAAAGAAAAAGAAACAAAAAAAAAATAAACGGAAAATAAAGTCATGTTTCATAAAATCGTTTATTACCATCATTAACTACCTGATGAGACATTGTTTATTAAACATTGAAACAAAATGTACCATTTTGTAGTAGTAACTTACATGTTCTAATGTAACAGTGTATAATAAATATTTATTGCTCTACTTTTGTATTGAGCCCTGATTTTAAATTAATGTTTTGAACATTGCAATTTTTTTCTTTGTTCTTTTACATTTGAAGATATATAATCTCAAGGAACTTCTCAGTTATTTTAAATAATTATAAATTGAATTTTTTTTATTTAATTATATTGACTTTCAGAAAAAATCAAACATTTTTAGTTGAAGCTGTGATCTATCTATTTTAACATAAAATTTTTATTTTTGCAATTGTAACCAAGTACCTATTTTACTAGTTTTTCAATATAGTTACATTTTCTTTTACTATACTATCAAGTTTAAGCATCAATTATGAAAAATAGAAAATTGCAGTTTGGTATTCCTATAGTGAATTCTTGAACATCAAGATGATCGTAGTGGAATGTTTCTCTGAACATTAGAAAATCTTCTCTTGAAGGTATCCATCTCTTTACCTTTTTGTTAATTTGAAACTCTTTAACAAAATAAGCTAAAACAATTAGTGCGAACATTTGTTAATAGTTGATCTTTTTGTTTACATTACTAATTGATTAATATTTTAAAATAAAAACAAAACCACAATCTGCTGTTTTTAATGGCTGGTTTTCTTTTCATTAAACTTTTATAAGAATGCATGCTGATATTTGCTTTCAGACCAGTGTGTGATATATACACTGTTTGATTTTATTGTACAAATCAATGTTTTCACAATATAATTGTTTTTTTAATAGCTAGTGTTGATAAAATTTTCAGCCTTATGCTTATATTTACATGAGCCATATTAAGTCAGTTTCAACTTGTAATATGTACTCTTAAAAAATGTTTTTTTTTTTTTTTTTTTTTTTGATAAAGAGCTGTTTTCTTGTCAGTTCTTTCTTTTTTTTTTTTTTTTTTTTTAAGAAAACAAAGTGCAGTATAAAATATTTGAGTTGGATGCTGAAGATTTCTTGTCCTGATCTACTTTAAAAATCTGATCTAATGAATTAATTTCTAATCTTATTTTTGGTTGGGTTCAGAATTTTTCAGCACATCTATAAATAATGAGCACAATTATTATATATAACTGAACGAAATATTTTATTATTTACATTGTTTTGATATTGTGATGTGTTTTTTTTTTGTTTGTTTGTTTTTCATTGACATTTTTCTTCATTTTTCATTGTTTTTTCTTTTCATTTTTCATTGTTGTTTTTTTCTTTTCATTTTTCATTGTTGTTTTTTTCTTTTCATTTTTCATTGTTGTTTTTTTCTTTTCATTTTTCATTGTTTTTTTTCTTTTCATTTTTCATTGTTTTTTTTCTTTTCATTTTTCATTGTTTTTTTTCTTTTCATTTTTCATTGTTTTTTTTCTTTTCATTTTTCATTGTTTTTTTTCTTTTCATTTTTCATTGTTTTTTTCTTTTCATTTTTCATTGTTTTTTTCTTTTCATTTTTCATTGTTTTTTTCTTTTCATTTTTCATTGTTTTTTTCTTTTCATTTTTCATTGTTTTTTTCTTTTCATTTTTCATTGTTTTTTTCTTTTCATTTTTCATTGTTTTTTTCTTTTCATTTTTCATTGTTTTTTTCTTTTCATTTTTCATTGTTTTTTTCTTTTCATTTTTCATTGTTTTTTTCTTTTCATTTTTCATTGTTTTTTTCTTTTCATTTTTCATTGTTTTTTTCTTTTCATTTTTCATTGTTTTTTTCTTTTCATTTTTCATTGTTTTTTTCTTTTCATTTTTCATTGTTTTCTCTTTTTTCTCTTTTCTTTTTTCTCTTTTCTTTTTTCTTTTTTCTCTTTTCTTTTTTCTCTTTTCTCTTTTCTCTTTTCTCTCTTCTTTTTTCTTTTTCTTTTTTCTCTTTTCTTTTTTCTCTTTTCTTTTTTCTCTTTTCTTTTTTCTCTTTTCTTTTTTCTCTTTTCTTTTTTCTCTTTTCTTTTTTCTCTTTTCTTTTTTCTCTTTTCTTTTTTCTCTTTTCTTTTTTCTCTTTTCTTTTTTCTCTTTTCTTTTTTCTCTTTTCTTTTTTCTCTTTTCTTTTTTCTCTTTTCTTTTCTTTTCTTTTTTCTTTTCTTTTTTTCTTTTCTTTTTTCTTTTCTTTTTTTTCTTTTCTTTTTTTTCTTTTCTTTTTTTCTTTTCTTCTTTTCTTTTCTTTTTTCTTTTCTTTTCTTTTTTCTTTTTTTTTCTTTTTTCTTTTTTCTTTTTTCTTTTCTTTTCTTTTTTCTTTTCTTTTCTTTTTTCTTTTCTTTTCTTTTTTCTTTTCTTTTCTTTTTTCTTTTCTTTTCTTTTTCTTCTTTTTCTTTTCTTTTTCTTTTTTCTTTTCTTTTCTTTTTTCTTTTTTTCTTTTTTCTTTTTTTCCTTTTTTTTTTCTTTTTTCTCTTTTCTCTTTTTCTCTTTTCTTTTTCTCTTTTCTTTTTCTCTTTTCTTTTTCTCTTTTCTCTTTTTCTTTTTTCTCTTTTCTTTTTTCTTTTTTCTCTTTTCTTTTTTCTCTTTTCTTTTTTCTCTTTTCTTTTTTCTCTTTTCTTTTTTCTCTTTTCTTTTTTCTCTTTTCTTTTTTCTCTTTTCTTTTTTCTCTTTTCTTTTTTCTCTTTTCTTTTTTCTCTTTTCTTTTTTCTCTTTTCTTTTTTCTCTTTTCTTTTTTCTCTTTTCTTTTTTCTCTTTTTCTCTTTTTTCTCTTTTTCTCTTTTTTCTCTTTTTCTCTTTTTTCTCTTTTTCTCTTTTTTCTCTTTTTCTCTTTTTTCTCTTTTTCTCTTTTTTCTCTTTTTCTCTTCTTTTTCTTTTTCTCTTCTTTTTCTTTTTCTCTTTCTTTTTCTTTTTCTCTTTTTTCTTTTTCTTTTTCTCTTTTTTCTTTTTTCTTTTTCTCTTTTTTCTTTTTTCTTTTTCTCTTTTTTCTTTTTTCTTTTTCTCTTTTCTTTCTTTTTTTTTCTCTTTTTTCTTTTCTTTTCTTTTTCTCTTTTCTCCTCTTCTCTTTTTTTCTCATCTCTTCATTTTTCATTGTTTTTTTCTTTTTTCATCGTTTTTCTCTTGTTTTGTTGATTTAATTTTATTTCTTTTTCTACTGTTTTCAATTTAAGATGACTTGCGGCAGTTTTTATTGTTTCACAAAAATGTTCTTTGTATATGTGTATATGGTTTACCATTATTATATACACTGCTTTTAATGGTGAACCACACGTTTCCTATTTGATTAATATCTTGGAGAGGCTGAGAATGCTTAATTTGATATCTGTTAAATTTTTTTTTCAATACTGACAATAGCTGTAAAGGAACATTGTATGACTATACATTTTAGCTTAAAACCTCTTGGTTGTATCTTGTGCCACTCAAAAACAACACCTCTGTACCATAAAAAAAAAAACATACAGCAATTCTTTGTACTTGATATCATCATCAAATATTAAGGGAATCAGTAATTTTAATGCCAACAATACTAGCCCAAAACATTACTATACCTTCTGTTTCCTCTAGGGCATGTTGGTTGACTATTTCTTCGAATGATCCAACATTTAGCCCTACCAATAATATAGCTCTACACTGATCAATAAAAGTTATTGGAAAATTTTACATGTGGTAATTTGATGTTTTCATGTCTTTGATTAAAAGACATACATTAATTAAATGTATTTTAATATTCCTGCATTCCTAATACTAGTTACTTCAAATATGTTCTTGTTAGTCAATTTTGTTTATTACTATTTTAATGTTTCTCAAATTTCTGTTTGTGACCATTTCTTAGTCATCTTTCTTCATCATGATTTTTTGATTGTTTTCTGATATCAGTGCAATTGTTTTTAACATTTTCAAACATGTTCTCAGCACTGAATAACATTACAACATCTTGTCTTTTCTGAAGTTAGATGTCTTTTATCACTCATTTTTAATATAAAAATTGATGAATACTTAACTATACTATTATATTTATTTATCATATGAATAATTCTTGAATTGCATAATAAAGTCTGACATCCACCCCCCAAAAAAAACCTGCTAAAATTTACACTATTTACATTATTCAGACTATTGTCCTCATCTTTGTTGCCATATTTATTACAACGTTTTGGCTGTTGTACGCTACAGCCTTCTTCAGTAACGGTACCCAAAGAGTGTGAGTTCAATACCCGGTTAAGGCAGTGGAGAACTTGGAGAGGGGAATTAACAGGAGATAATTGACAACAGACACCCATTAAACATGGCATGTGGAAGAATCTACCCCAGTGAGCGAAATAAAAGTTTCAGTTTGACATTCCCGCCACCTGAAGAAGGCCGGAGCATACAACGTCCGAAACGTAATATAGTGACAAAAATGAGGACAGTAGTTTGAATAATGTAAATAGTTCACATAATATCTCATCTCAGAAATATAGACAAATAATGCTCAATTTGTAATATAAATATGTTTCTCTTCAGGTTGTTAGCAATTATGAAAACCCTGACTTACCTAATGGAGGAAAGAGTGGTTAAACACTTTTGTTTGTCTACATCAAGAAAATGGTTTACACTTGTTCACAAATTACAAGGCTTTTTGGATTGCTTTCTGCTCTTTTTACTTTTATTAATTATAATACAGAATATTAACTTTTTAATATTTCTTTCATCTTAATTTCTGCTGCCGATGTAGATGAAGAATAAGTATTCAGTGAGACTTGTACTATCTCTATGTGACAGCGGCTTTATCAATTAGGCTATGCTGACCATTGGCTGCAGTCATTAAAAATCTAATTGTGAAATCTCTGAGACTACATAATTTTTCATTTTATTTCTGATCTGTATTGCTTATTTATGTCTGTAGAATAATGGTCTGACAGTTGTGAGAAGTAAAATTAAGATGAAAGAAATGCTTTTTGAAATGAATTTTGAAAAAAAAAAAAAAAATTTTAACTTGGCCGTTATGAAAATGAATTAATGTCATGTTCCTAATTATATATATTTTTGAAAATGATGGTCTATTAAATGAAAAATGTATTACTTGTAATATTGACATTTAAATGGCAAATCCTTTTGTCATTTGAATGTTACTAGCAATTGTCATCAATAGATAAAAATTGTTTTTTTATGTATGATTCAAATGATCTCTAAATAGGTCAGTAGGTAATTTCTGTACTTAATGCTAATCCAGTAAAATATAGTATTTAATATATAATAAAATATGTGAATTTTTTTTCCCTCGCTCTTAAATCCATGATTGGTTTAAGTTTTCTTTTTCCAAGCTAAAATGAGTATGTTGAGTGGGGGTCGGGCAGCATCTTTTGTAGATATTTTAGTATCATTTTTCATTATTTATTTTAACTTATTTTCAAGATTTTTTTTTTTCTTTCTTTCTTTTCTGTTGCTTCTACTCTAGTCCCCGCTTTTGCCGCTCTCTCTGTGCCCCACTCTCTCTCTCTCTGTGCCCCACTCTCTCTCTCTCACTCGCTCGCGTCTCTCCTTGTCCCCCCTCTCTCATGTCTCTCCTTGTCCCCCCTCTCTCATGTCTCTCCTTGCCCCCCCCTCTCTCATGTCTCTCCTTGTCCCCCCTCTCTCATGTCTCTCCTTGTCCCCCCTCTCTCATGTCTCTCCTTGTCCCCCCTCTCATGTCTCTCCTTGTCCCCCCTCTCATGTCTCTCCTTGTCCCCCCTCTCTCACTCGTCTCTCGTTGCCCCCCTCTCTCACTCGTCTCTCGTTGCCCCCCTCTCTCACTCGTCTCTCGTTGCCCCCCTCGCTCACTCGTCTCTCGTTGCCCCCCTCGCTCACTCGTCTCTCGTTGCCCCCCTCGCTCACTCGTCTCTCGTTGCCCCCCTCGCTCACTCGTCTCTCGTTGCCCCCCTCGCTCACTCGTCTCTCGTTGCCCCCCTCGCTCACTCGTCTCTCGTTGCCCCCCTCGCTCACGTCTCCCCTTGCTCTCCTCTCTCCACCTTCACATGTTTTCTTTTTCATTTATTCTTTATCACTTATCCTCATCATCCCTGCTACTCTCTCTCCCTTCTATCTATTACATTTCCTTTTTGTTTTTGTTTTCTCTTTCCTAAGTTTTTTCTTTCATCTCACCATTCTCCCCCCCCCCCACCATTTAATTTCATTTTTCAGTTATAAATTTTTGAGTTTATTACTTGTTTTTTCAGACTCTCTAGTCAGTGCCCTATTGATTGTGCTCAAGGCCTTTTTGGCCATCTTCTGAGAACACCACACAGAAAGGTAAATGTTTTTAGAGGTTTCCTCAAAATCAAGAGGCCACCATACCTCTTTTCAATTTTTTTTTCTTCCTCCTTCCTTGTAAACCAAAAACTGACCACATATCTCCAAAGCCTTTACGACCATCTATATCTCTAATGCTTGGATTGGGTTGCAAGAAATTAACACTTGATCTTCAATGCAATTTAATAACCAAGTATTTTCACTTTGTGAACAGTGAGTGGAACAGGAATTTGTTAATTAGAAATTAAGAGTGAAGTATATCCAGGCAAGAACTTGACGTCCTTGTCTTCACTTCCAGAAAGGTCATCAAGTGCCCACTTTTTTATCTTTAAACTCAATCAAGAGCTTAAGTTGGTTTCTTGTTGATGTACCAGAATCTTTTGCTTAGTATATCATTTTATTATTTTTATAATTATCAGAAAGCAAGGAAATTATGCTCTCTCTCTCTGTGTGTATATATATATATATATATATATATATATATATATACACTTTAAATGGTCTGCACTTTTGAGAAAACATGCTCTCCAGCCTGTTTTTGAATCTGCACCCTCCCCTCTAGGAAGAACCACTGTCTAATGTTGCATGCTTTAAAACACTCTGCTATGCAGAGTCTCACAGCAAAACAAGATTCTGTTTGTCTTGAAGCACATCATCTCCTGATTTTTTGAAGGTCTTATCTGTTCAGTTTTGTAAACAAAGCAAACGCTAATAAAATATATCAGATTAAAAATAAAAATCCATCTCTTCGTTAGAAATTGCCTTACTTATCACACCTGAAACATTAGCGTTGCATTCATTTGTTTGATATCTCTCTCTAGGATGTCTGTGTGATAACTTTTCACTTGAGACTTATCCAACTGATTTTGACCAAATTTGGCACATACAGTGTATAATGTAAGAGAGGTTCTTTGTGAAAAAACTAAAAAAAAAAAAAAAATATCAATAAATTCAACTTTTTTCTCCAATTTCATTCAAACTTGGTATGTAGGTTACTTACATCATGATGAGCTCAATGATTCCTTTTTATTTCTACATTTAGTGAAAAATGAAAAATCACTTTCAACACAAATTCTAAATTAAATACTCCCTCGATTTTCAAGCAATCTAATACAAATGGCACTCAATTGTAGCCAACAATAAGTTGATTGTTTAACAGTCATTTTTTTTTTTTTTTTTTTTTTTTTTAACTGGTTTTTTCATAGATCTTTCAACAAATTTTCATCAAATTTAAATGCTTTATAAATGTATCCTCTTTTACATCTCTGGTAGCACACTGACAAATTGAATTTCAAAACTCCAAAATAATTGTTGTCTCAAGTGGGTCTTCATGTTTCCTGTTTTACCCCTTCATGTTCTCAGCTAATTTTGATTGAATAAATACAGACTACTTCTGTTATATCAGTAACTGCATTAATTCAAAATGTTTTTTTAATGAAAGTACTTTAAAGTAATTGAAGAATATAGACTCTGTTACATCTAAACATGATGCTGTTTTTGCTCCATTCTAATTGAACGCTTTTTCTGATCGACCAGCTGCGTATGGCTGCTAGTCCTAAATAATTTCGATAAGATCATTTGTCAGGTTGAACTAATTCCGGAAAGTTTCAACTGTAGCCAGATTTCAGTGTGCAATATAACTTGTGCATTGTATAAAAATTAGTTCATCCTTAATGACTTGAGATTCTTCTTAGATTTATTTGAAGTATAAAAAAACCAAAAAAAACCCTCTATTTGCAGCAAGACAACTTGTATCAAGTAACAAATTTGCCAACATCACCTGACATTATTTACATTCAGACTGTAGTCCTCATTTTTATTGTTATTAATAGGAATAGATACATTCCACTCTCCCGTTTTTTGAACAGGAGTAGAGGTTTATCCCTTGTTTCCTATTTAGGATTGGGTTTCTGATTCCTTCTAAAGTCGTCTCATTCTCTTTCACTCTGAATAGCCCCTTTCATCTTAGTGGCATTATTGCCTTGCTTGGAGTGAATTGATTAAAAAAAAAACAAAAAAAAAAAAAAACAGTAGAATAATAATTCCAATTGATACAATTTTTCTATATTAAAAAACTGTCAAGTTTGTTATAAGTTTGGTATACTAATATTTTCTTTCATTTAATCATATTTCATTGAATCCCTGCCTCTTGTAGGTAAACAAGTTACATTAATAGTATTTGTTATATATAATAGTTTGATATATTTAATATCAAGAAGTGTCCATTCTGTTGTCGGTGTTCAAAAATCAAAAAGTATGTTGGAAATATGAATCCTTTTAATATAGCTTACAATTGATTGAGATTTATGAATGATGTCAATTAATTGGAATATATTCATTATGGAGCTAATGTTATATTGTATTTAATTGTTGAAAACTGATTTTATTTTATTTCTTAAAACTTTATCTATTTCCTTCTTCATAGGCCTGATTTATTTAAAACTTATTTTTATTCATTATTATGTATATTTTTTAATTATTTCCTTAAACATGCTAACTTGACTCATCTATCAATGTTGTATTTTCCCAAATGTTTATGTTCAGCATTTCTAGGTTATTGTGATTTTCTAACCTTTCAGGCTCTCTGAAAGCAGCAAAAAAAAAAAACAAAAAAAAAAAAACAAAAACAAATCCTCTTCATTGGCTCATTGACAAGGATATTTTTAACAGGCAATTAAAGTTTGTCCTGAACAAATGTTTACGTATGTTCATCATTCTTTTTATTTTGATGCCCTCAATTAAGATGTACTTTTAATTAGCATCTAAATGAAACGTATGAGCTGTTTGAAGGCCTGAGCTTGAATGTAAAAAGACAGTCAAAAGGAAATAAAAGGACAGCACCAGCTTTGACAGCCTTTTAAAGAGCAGTTTGAGTTTCATTTTTTAAAAAAGCAAAAACTGAACAGCCTCTATGCACAGGGTAATGAAGTTTACTATTTTTTATTATTTTTTTACATTATTTGGACTATTGTCCTCATCTTTAGCGCCTTCTTCAGGTGGTTGGAATGTCGAACTAAACCCTTTATTTCGCTCACCGGGGTAAACTGTTCTAGTTCCACGTGCCATGTATAATAGATGTCGATTATCAGTTATCTCCTGTTAATTTCCCTCTGAAAGTTCTCCACTGCCTTAGCTGGGTATTGAACTCACACTCTTTGGTTCCTGTCACTGGATCTAACTAACACCTTTATCCACTGTGCCATGTGTCCAAAGAGTGTGAAAAAATTGTAATTTTTTTTTTTTACATCTTAAATCTTAAATACATAGAACACTTTTGTTGCATATATAATCTGGATTTTAGACCAACATTTTGTTTTTGACTATGAATAATACAATAGCCATTTCTGGTCATGGTAACACTCTAAATACATTTGTTTCATTAGGTTATATTTTAGTAAAATATAAAACACTCGCACATATGCGAATACATTCATGCATGTGTGCATTCTTGTACATGCACACATAAGCATCCACTCATGCTATGCCATTCTCATATATTCTTGCATACATATGAGTATGCACACTCTTGCATATATGCTTATTTTCTCTTTCTCACTTACTCACACACATGCCAATCTAACAAGTTCTACAATTTGTTCATATAAAACTAAAATGGGTTTAGTTTCACAAGACTCTTGTAGAAAGTTCGTAAACAGACCTACTTCCAAATATCTGGTCAAATGGCTAAACATTGGAATTTTTGAATCTTTTTTTCTTCTTGGTCAAGCCAAGAACTTTTCTTTTTAAGAATCCATCATAAAATTCTTTTATGTCCCATGTCCATCTTTCATTTTTTGTTCTAGAAAATTTAAATGATCGTTTTCTAAATAATTAAATATTTATGAATTTATTTTTTTATTTTCTTTCTTCTAATGATAGTGTTGTTAAAAGTATTTCAAAATTCATACTTTCTTACCATTTCCAAATATAAAAGCCTAACTATGCCTACTCAATGCTCCATATTCTATTTGGTATAGCTAGAATAGGAGGGGGACAGGGAATAAATTCATGAAAAAAGAAAAAGATTTGTGACAAAATGAATGTTTATTTTAATGAACCTGTTAATAACAGCAGTTAATCTGTTTTTATTGAACATTTTTGATTCCCCACACCTCCCCAATGTTCGCCCAAGTGCCACTCGAGGTAGTTTTACTGCATGGAGTTGTATTGTGTAAGAAAGGAGGAGTGTGAACTGGATGATAAGTGAACCTATTTACTTCTATTTGTGTAGGAGAGAAAAAAAATAAAATAATGAATAAAATTTCAGAGTTAGTGCAGACATTAGGAGCACAGATCTGAAGCAGATTCTAGAATTAACTGGAAATGCAATCCTAAACATGAATCAATTGATAAACCTCTACTTCTGTTCAAAAGAACTGGGAGGAGTGTGAACCAGATGATAGATTGTGTCTCCATTCTTAATATAAGCAGTTGTAATTTTGTTTATATATGGGTAGTACAGGTTCAATAAGTAAGCATTACTAAAAAGAAAACAGGACTAAATATTCATAGACATGGTAAGCAGAATGAGAACAATTTAGAACTGTAAATTAGTTTCATCTGAAATTCCCTGAAGGTGATCCAGATCGACAGGCATCTGAAGAAGGATGGAGGGCACAACAGCTGAAACTTAATAATAAAGATGAGGATATCAATCAAAATGTAAATAACCCCTCCTCCCAGCAGTTTAAACACAAATATTACCTTTATGTGATACCTAGGTTTTAAAATGCAGTTTTAAAAATGGAAAAATCTTTCTTGAAGGTTATTTTGGTTTTAATTTCAATTTAATAGATTAAATTGAATATTTCCAATAAGCAAAATACTTTGATGCATTTCAAACTTAATTTAAATTGATTGGAATGAGTTTTTTTTTTTTTTTTTTTTTTTTTTTTTTATATAAAAATACTAAAATTATTTATCTTGACAAATCTGTTAACACAACCTATTCTCTTTATTAAAAAAATCTTTCAAAAATATACTTTTCTGAAACTTTGAAACAAATATTATTTACTTTTAATTTAAAATATTGTAGAAAAGCATTTTTTAACATTATGGTGGGTGTTGTGTTGACAGCTCTCTCAATAGACTTATGTTTAGGAATTTTTTCTAAGGGGGATATAACCATAGCATTTACTTGAGAAATATATGAGCGCTATATATATATATATATATATATATATATATATATATATAAAAGTGAACATAGAAGTCAACACTTAGAGGTGACAGTCTGTTTCATGCTATGTGTGCTCATCAGGCCACGTGTGCATTTACTTGACAAATATTGAGCACACGTGGCCTGATGATTGCATATAGCATGAAACAGACTGTTGCCTCTAAGTGTTGACTTCTATGTTCACTTTTATATTTACACACGCTCTATCTTTGATATTGAGCACTTTATCCCATAAATATAGCACACCTTAAGACTATATTTCTTCATATCTATATATATATATATATATATATATATATATATATATATATATATATATATATATTGACTATCCAGTAATCTTAAACTTTAAAAAAAATATTCTAAGCAGTCTAATATTTTATAATTTATATTAATTCCTTTGATATTTCCTCTTGATAATAACAAAGATTTTGATGATAAAACTTACTTTTATTAACTTTGGAGCATTTTTCATCATATATGCTGATTTTTTAGTGAAACTTTTGTAGTAGTTTATTTACATAGGAGTAATTTTTTATGGTTACAATTATCAGTGAAATATTTGGTTTTAGAATCTAAAAAGGTTAGATTATTAGGAAACTTGATATTTTTTTATTTATTTAAAAAAAAAAAAAATTGCATATGGAGTTGTAACAATTCTGAGTGTAATTAACATGTCAAAAACATTCACAAATTGCTGTAATTAGTTTTTTAAAAAATGAAAAAGATTAGTTTGGGTTGAGGGAAATATTAATTATGAAATTTTGTTCTAGAAAGTTTTAAACAAGAGGTAGGTCTATGGAAATATCAAAATGAAGGTTGAAGAATGTGCAAAGGAAATGCTATTTTTTTTTTTTTTTTTTTTTTTTTTACACCTTCATTTTTTTTTTTTTTTTTTTTACCCCTTCATTTTTTTTTTATCTCCCCCCCCCCACTTTACTCTAGTTACTTTTTAGTTTTGGGGCTTTTCTTCATGATGTTGTTTCATTATTTTTATTTATTTTTTTTAAATCAATCATTTCTATTGTTCCTTTGTAAATTTCTTTCCTCTCTGCATTTTTTCTCTCAGCCTCACTCTTAATCCAATCTTATTTTCCTTGACTTCCCTTTTACAAGGTTTTTAATTTGATCATCATATGCTACTACTACTACTACTACTACTACTACTCACCTATTTTGTCTCTTTCTCTTTAGTATTTTTCTCCCTTGACTAAATGGAGGTGGTCATGGAAGTGTTGTTTAATTCTTTCAACCTTCTCTTCTGCTTACCTTCTGTGTCATCTCGTAGTGCCTGCCTCCTCTGTTCCTTCTCAACACTGTGTTGTTGTTTCATCACCCCCCCCCCCACACACCCACTGAATACCAGCCAATGTACCTTTCACTGTGTACACTTACATATACACTTTCCTATATGAATACTTATAATCTAACTTATCATGTACAGAAACTTGTGTAAATGTACGCAACAGCTCATTACCACACACATACCAATAAACATATGTACACATTTCCATTTAAGCAAGCCTACCACATATGTCTTATTGAGGAGTCGTATAATAAAACAAGCACATATACAGACTTGGATGTACCTTCAACCACTCACCTGTACAAAATTACACATTCAAGCAGCATAAGTTTTAACCCCACACCCCATCCTACCACATGTATGTAGATGTTGGTGTCTTTATGCACATTTCTTTTTCCTTTCAATGCTTGATGCACAATAGTACCCCCCCCCCACCTCACCTTTTGTCCCATGTGTAGAATAAATACTTACCTGTGATCTTCCTTTGGAGTGCAATTTGAAAACAAATAACTCGCCAATACATCTTGACTACACAGCTTGGTAAAATTTCTTGATTATTTTTTTTTTTTTTTTCCTAACAGCTTCTAATTTTTCATAATTTCTCTAAAGTCAATTATTTCATTTATTTAATTCAAAATGTAAATTAATTTTTAACCCATTTTACAATTTCATGACCTATATTCAAATATATTATTTCTGATTTTGTTATGGAAAAAAAAAAGTATCACTTTTTTTTTTTTCTTTTAAACAAGTAATACTTGTGAGGAGTGCCTCTTTAGAAGTCCCCCCCCCGCTTCTTTTCCTCCCTCAAATTTCTTTTCTCCTACCCTCCAACTTGTCGTTTTCCCCCTTTTCTGCATCATTGTCCCCTATCTGTGCACCTCCCATGAGTACCATTCAGTTGCTAAGACCCTCCTCCCCCACGCAAGTCACTTTGGAGTAACTGGGCTTCTTGCAGCTGATCCGGTCCCTACAGGGTATTTGTTTCTCTCTAACTTAATTTGTCTGAACCCCTTTTTATACCTCGTGCCATGCTATGACTAATAGTTAATTAGTCATAACTGTTATTTATAATAATACTAAGTTTTGCAAATTTTTTTCTCTTCTATGGGGGGTACCCCCTGCTAAGCAGTGTGTTTGTCTGTGCGCGCTTGTCTGCAGTTGCATCAACCGTCTCATGTCCTTTGGTGAAGATGTTCCACCTCATCTTGTAAGCAGATGGACTTATGGGTTATGAGAAATACATGTATGTTCTTTAATAGTCACTGTAAGTACATAGTATTGTCTGCTTACTTTATCAAAATTCTTGTTATGCCCTTCCCCTTCTCTTAATCCCCTGCAAATATTAATATATTTTCTATATCTTTTACTATTTTTTTTTCCTGAACTTATTAAACATTTAAAAAATAAAACTATTAAAATGGAGTTTATTATGTAAGTTGATATCTTTTTAAACATGTCATTTTAGTTCTCATGTTTTTGGACAGTTCCCTACTGTAATATTTAGCTGACCAAATCCAATCATTATCAGGTACTATAAAAATCAAAAATATTGAGTTGTTAATACATTTTTACTCTTTCACCAAATATTTTGGCTAGCTCCATTTCCAGATACTGGCCATTGGCTGAATTTAGAATTTTGGTTCCATATTAAAAATCTAATCTATTTTGTCTATTTGTAAATTGTGCAGATAGGAAATAGCTTTAATATTGGCTGTTAAATGTTTTAGTTTATCTGCCTTTTCATATGTATTCAATATTGGTTGAATAAAAAAAAAAAAAGTTTTCAGTTTTGTTCAACAGCTAAATTAATGTTTTCTATGTTGAAAAATAAACTTTTAACAAAGAATATTTCTCATAATTTAAGGTATTTTCAGCATTTGTCATGAACAAAGGTTGAAAATTCAATATTAAAATAATTACTGTAAAAGCATGTTTTAAGTTCTAGATCACAAATTTTCATTAGCAACTTTGAAACAATATAAACAAAGTAACAAAATTTAAATGTATTTTTAAAAACCCACTTAAATTAATATCTTTTTATTTGCATATTTTAGACTTTAAAAGAAATCTAAGAATATGCCACTTTTCGTTTTCAAATTTAAATATTTTAATACTTTTTTTTTTAAGTTAATTTCTAATGAGAATGTTTATAATTGAATAATGTTTTTCAAACTTTCTGTAATCTCTGTGGATATATGTAAATATTTCAAAAGAAAATATTTACTTCCAAATGCTCCATGGAGATGTTGATTTACTTGAACGTTAACATTAAGATGAACAGAGGGAAATCTTAATGTTATATATTATAAATCATATTATAAATACTCTTTTTATCTTCTATACAGTATTTCCTAATTAAAGACGAACATTTGGCATTAATTTCAGTTTGATCCATAATTTCATGTCAAATATTTGGCGTATATTTTATACAAGCAAAAGTTATGTAACTTGGTTTTTGCATATTCTTTTATAAATATATATTGAAATCTCTTATATAATCTTATATAATCTTATATGTAATATACATGAAGAGTTATACCAATTATTGAAAAATGTTTTCATGTGATGTTAAATTCTATCAGGGTTCACTTTATAGCTATGTCAATAAATCTACAACCTGATGATTGAATAAAAGTGTTTATTTTGCACAACAGATTTTTTTTTTTTTTCTCAACATAATATCCTTCTTTGTTAATATTCAGGGATAGTCATCACATAACTTGCTTATATAATGTTAAATGTGTTAATTTAAAGACTGAAAAATAAGTAGTTTAAAAAAAGAAAAAGAAAATTGTTCTGTGATTTTTATTTTTAAGAGTACCAGCCTTCTTCACCGACGCCCCATCCCTTAAAAAAAAATCAATTATGTTCATCACAAGGTATTGAGAAACTTGTCTTTCTAAAATGTCCACAAATTATCCTTTAATTTTTGTTATTTTATAAAATGGATTTCGTTGGCTGTCATAGTACTTTCCTGAAGAACTTTATTTAAAAATCAGGGGCTTTTTTTTAAAAGTATAGGTTAGACCATATTTAAATGTATTCATTTTAAAACCTGTCACTGATTGACAGCATACATATTTTTCCATATTTAATTTATATTTATAGTTACATGCACACACATTGTAAAAGTCCTGGTAGTATTTTCGTATCAACATTCTTCACAAGGCTATGTAAATAACCTTCCCCTCTGCTCTCCATTTTGTTTAGAATTAATTTTTCAAGTGGGAATAAACTATACCGAAATATACACATTAATTGAAATGAATGGTGAAGTATTTAGCCAAGAAGTGTTTTTTTTTTTTTTTTTTTTTTTTTTTTTTTTAATATATATATATAAAATATAAAAGAGACAGTGGACACAGGTCAACACTGCTTTCTAAGCCCCCTCCCCACACCACTCTTAATTGGAAAGCCAGATTTGAAGTTTTAATTTTCAGTTGTTGATATATACCTGGTGAAGATTACCTTGAAATTGGTTTAAACCTGTCAAATTTTGATATGCTTATATTAGGTTGGTGTAAAAATGATGACGTAATAATGTCGTTTTTGACGTTAAAAAATACGTCAAAAAACGACATTATTACGTCATTATTTTTGCACCAACCTAATATAAATCAGTCCGATGTTTCTAACTTAGCAAATCATTTTTTTACTCTCAGGCATTGGAATTCTCACTTTAAATTTATCTATCAATATTTTTTTTCTTCTGCCAGAAATTCATTTTTCTATTTATATTGGTGAAAATATTTTGAATAAAAGAATTGATATCATTCTAATGTTATCTAATACAGACAACATTAGGATATCAAGGCTTTTATTCAAAATATTTTCACCAATATAAATAGTAAAATAAATTTCTAGCAGAAGAAAAAATATATTGCAGACAAAATTCTTCAATTATTTTAAAATTTTATTCTTTTTTATTTAATTTAAAAAAAAAAATAAAAATATTTTTCCACATTTGTTCTGTTTTGAGAAGCCATTAAATCTTTAATATTTGAAATAAATTTAAATTGTTTTTCTTGTGTAGTTGATTCCCATAATGTTTAACATATTGTAACTATAAATACTTGTAAATTTTAAATTTAGGAAATTTATTTAACTAAATCTGAGTTAATTTTTTCATTGCCATTGCTTATTAATTAGCCTTTAAATGATTTTCTTTTTTATTAATAAGTTGTTTCTTTATCTGTTCTAAAATTTGAAAATATTGCAACGGTCAATTGATAAGAGATAATAAAAGTTGGCACATCAGTTGACACATTTCTAATAGTTATTAAATGTTCTTGTAGAAGATAATTTAGTTTAAATTGTATATAAAGCCAAAAAATTATATTCTATATCATTTAGAGACCATATTTGTTAGTGATGTAAAGAGTCTCTATGGCATTTAGTTTTTTGCCTGTGTATTTTTTTTTCTTTTACCTTCCAGGTGGGGAAAATAGTATCAAGCAGATAAAAAAAAAAAATTAATTATATGGAAAAATCTCTGGAGTAACAATACACCATGCGTGCTTTTTATTTTTTGTGATTTCTATGAATAAGGCTTATGCAATATTTCTAAATATACGTGATTAATTCCTTAATAGAAATGGTTCAAAGCTGATGCCATGTTCCCAAGTTTGTTCAAAGATATGTGACCAAATTTGTGGTTTTAGTTCAGGGTTTAAGATTTTATGATTTGATCCACCTTAAATATTGTTCTTAATTATTTCTGGAAATGAAAAGAATGAAATATAAAAAAAATTGGATGATTTTCTCTTCAATTCATTTCTTTCCTCATTTTTTTTTTTTTACTCATAACTAAATGTGATTTCTTCCAGTGAAATAGAAGAAATTTTCAGTTCTTTTCTACAAAGAAACTTGTTCAAATGACTTTCTTCCCAATTCATTTCTTTTAACTTTAATGTCTATAATAGAAATTTACTAAAAGGTTCTGACATTTAACTTGAAAAAAATAGGTTTTATTTATTAGGTTGGTGCAAAAATAATGACGTAGTAATGTCGTTTTTTGACGTATTTTTAACGTCAGAAAACGACATTACTACGTCATTATTTTTGCACCAACCTAATATTTCTGTTATACATTCTTAACATCTCTGGGATTTTTATCTTTTGTGTCTCCATGTTTGTTTAAAGCTAAATTTTGTCAATCCAAATATTGAGATAAATATGTCCAAACAACGCTGACTTACCTGGAATAACTTTTTGGTAAAGCTTAAATTTGATAACCATTCAAAAACTTTTTTCTCTTTTTAACTAGAAATATATATATATATATATATATATATATATATATATATATATATATATAATTGAAACTCTTACAGTAGTTATGTTTTTATATTATTTTAGCTGTAGTTTACTGCATAAAAATTTAATTTCATTTGAAAGTTACCTAGGACCTCTTTTTTACTGTTTCACTCTGGGCCCCTGAGAAAGTTGTTAGGTTCTTTTGTAAGTTGTTACAGGTAAAAAAAAGAAAAAGAAAGGTAATTGTGGTTGCTGGTGATAAAATGATTATCTTGTTTGTCATTGTAGATAAATATGTTAAAAAAACAAAAGAAACAAATACTTAATTTGTTCCCTTTTAAACTGAAACGTTTTTATTTTATTGAAATCAGCGTTTTACAAGAACTGCCTTCTCCATCTATCAAAGATTCCATGGAAACTTTTTCCCGAAATCATAAAAAGCAAGAGATTTGTTTTCATAGTAAAATCATTAAATAAATTATAAATATTGTGACATTAAAAAATGTAGGTACCTCCATTAATTCGCGATACCTAAGGTTTAAAAAGAATTTTTTGATAATAATAAAAAAAGCTTTCTTTTTAGCTTTAATTGAAAGCTAAAAGATATTTAATTTACTATATTTCCAGTAAGAAGCAAAATATTCTGTATTTTAAGCACTGATTGTATTGGTTCGAGTCGTTTTTCCTTTTTTTTTTTTATTTTTTCTTTATTTTTTTAGTCGTTTTTCATCACACTGTAATTCTCTTTTATTTAAAAAAAATAAAAAAACAAACAAAAAACAAAAAGGGGGCCAAGAATTGTCAGAAGCACTGTAACAGTTTCAAATCAATGTATCTGTCAATTCTTGAGCCTTTCAAAAATGACCCCTACCACTCAAAGCACACGCGCACAATCTATATTTACTTATTATTACCTGTTTCTATAATGTTGTTGTTTTTTGTTTATGTCCCAATCTTTTTTTTCCACCCCCTCTCTCTGGAGACAGCGCGCTCATATGTCTGGGGGGGTGGAAAGTCTCAAAAAACTGTAGTGTAGTTAGTCGTTTCCACTTGTATAGTGGTCATATCTTATTCTTAATACTAGCGATGCATTACACAGAAGTTGTGTAAGAAGAGAAAGACATTATTACCGTCTCCGTCTTCCACCTTTCTATAAGCGACCGTCAACCTTGGACTGGCCACCTAAATACACTCCCCCCCCCCAAGACATTTCTACGCGTAACCTGTGTGTAGTCTACGTCTCTCTCTCTCTCTCTTTTTTTTTTTTTTTGTCTGACGCACATAGTTTTTGTTTTGTTTCTTCTTTGCTCTGCCTTGTTCAATTTAGAAAAAAATTAGTCTTTCTTATATCTTTAAAAAAAAAGTATGTCGGTATCAGGGATAATGTGCTTTTTCTATGGACCTATCGGAACCGAGTTTGACAAAGACGATATAGCTGCTATAGCACATGTCTCTTTCTGTTCATCTGCTGTCTTTTTTTTTTTTTTAATAACATCATTTTTTTGCATGTGGATTTGATAGGTGCGAATTGCAAAGGAAAAAGAAAAAAATAATTTATAGTACCTCCTTGCGTGCTCTTAAAAAAAATGTTGTCTAATGATGGATATCCATAATCTTTCTTTTTTTTTTTTTTTTATTAACGAAAAATATCGACGGCCTTTTAAGCCAACCGATGGTGGGAAGATGTTTGATTTTTTTGAAGTATTTCTTTCCTGAGCGAAATTGACCAGCCGCATAGAAATTTTCAAATACTTTCGGTTTCTTGATAAATTGTGGAAGAAAAATGCTAACCCTTAAAGAACGAACTCATTTGAGTTGTCTTTTTAAAAACGTGTTTTGTTTTAGCGCTAAAAATCGTTTTTTTTTTTCTCTCTCTTTTTTTCTCTCTCTCTCTTTTCTCTCTCTGATAGCCGTTTTGTTAGCAAATACAACATGCAGAACAACTTTTTCTTACCTAGAATATTTAAAAAAAAACAAACAAAATAAAAAAAAAAAAACAAAACAGTGATGTCCTACAAGAGTTAAAGAAGAAAAAAAAGACAGTTTCAAATTTACAATTTTATGAATTTTTAACTTTTCTCGATAAATTTTGCACTTCTTCGAATTTAAAATATTGAAACAATGTTTGAAGTTTTTTTTTTTTTTTTTTTTTTGACTTATTTAAATAATTTAATTAATATTTTAATAAATTTCTGGTTACCATTCTTCAAGTAAAAATTAATCGACGTTAACCCTATGGAATGTGAAATTTTAAACTAGTTAATTCTTGATGGAAAAAGTCTTTGGTATTTAACTTTTGAATGGCTTTTTTTTTCTTTTTAAGGCCAAACGTCCAAATAATAGGCGCACACTAAAGTCTACAAGTTAAAAAAAAAAAAAAAATCGATAAAAAGTCGATAGCCGTTCTAAGTAAACTTCTAAAAAGTAAAAAATCAAACTCTGACAGATGTCTTTAGTTTAATTTGCGGTAATTATTAAAAAAAAAAAAAGAAATATGAAGATAAGTAACAAATTTTTTTTTTTTTTTTGTTTTGAAGTCTGTACATATTTGAGTTAGAGATTAAGGATTTAACATGTCTTAACAGACAATTTATACCCCCCTCTTTGGAAGATACATTCAACTATATATAGAAAAAAATGGAGACTAGGGTGGAAAGAGTTTTTTTTTTCTCCTTATATTTTTCTCCCCTTCCTTCATTACCCAAGATTGAGAGGAATAGTAATAGAATAACAAGTGTTTGCGCCCCTCCCCCCACTCATTTCTTTTCTTTTTTTGTCCATCCCTTTCCCTGGCCAAATTTTTTTTTTTTTTTTTTTTGTTTTTAAAGGTAGGGGAAGGTTGACAGGAGTGTGTGTGTGTGTGTGTGTGTGTTGTTTTTTTATTTTTTTTTTTATTGTTATTTTTGTAGATGTTTTCTCTCCCTTGTCTGTCCAGACTGAAGTGAGTTTCTTGCTGTCCCTTCTCTCTTTTTCTCTCTAAATCTATTCACTTCACTGAAATCTGCCCTCCCTCCAGTCTGTCTGCTTGCTGGCATCTCCTTTAAACCCACGTGCATTGTCTAGTGACTCCAGAACAATTCTTTTTGTATTTCTCTCTTGTGGGGTTACAGCCCCTGTTCCTTAGTCTCTTTCCAATTGTGTTGGCATTCAGTGGGATACAGCCAACAAAGGTCGGTTGAAAAAGGTTGATTATTATGGATGTTTTAGCAGCGAATACCCAGCTTCCTGCTTCTCCTGGTGCAAGCAACGGGCACATTTGAGAAAATCTGACCATTTGGGTCCAGTTCCTCCTATTCTCCCCACCCGACGTATTTCAAATCTCTGTTCATTGGTGACCAAGAATTCACAAACTTTGTAGATACAATGGTAGTCGATAAACAAAACAAAACAAAAAAAACGGCAGATATTTTTTTCTGTCACGAGATGTCATTTTTCTCATGAAGCATATTTAAAAAACAACAACAAAAAAAAAAAACAGGTAAAAAAGTAATGGTAATTTTAGGATCAATAACTCTGGAGCCGGATGGGATATGTATTGTAGTCATTGAATTTTGATTTGAAATCTAAGCAGCAATTACTGGACTAAAAGGACATTGATTAGGAAGGAGAATGGAGAATGTTTTAAATTTGTAATCTTTTTTCATTTTTATTAGGCTTTGAAATTATTGAAAAAGCACAAATTTCTACATGACAAATTTAGCAACAGCTAATAATGGGTATATAGACTTCTTTTTTTTTTTTTTTTTTTTTTCTGTTAAAAAACTAAGACTTTTTTTTTTTTTCTGTTAAAAAACTAAGACTTTTTTTTTTTTCTGTTAAAAAACTAAGACTTTTTTTTTTTTCTGTTAAAAAACTAAGACCTTTTTTTTTTTTCTGTTAAAAAACTAAGACTTTTTTTTTTTTTTTTTTTTTTTCATATATGATCTAGCCTTGTGAACATAGTTGTATTTATGTGGGGAGATGTTTCAAAATCAAACCGTCATGTGGGTGAAGGGAGAGACAACAAAAGACTGGAGGTCAGAGTGAATCACCACTGTTGAATTATCTTTACCCTGCACAAGTCTAGAATCTCCTTTAGGGTGTAGTCTGTTTCTGGTATTCAGTTTGAAATCTTGGATATTTTAAAAATTTACAAGAAATTATAATAAAATAAAACCCTTTAAAACTGATTTTCTCTGAATGACAGAAATACAGATTTTCTGCCATGACCCCCCCCCCCCCAAAAAAAACTATTTTTTTTTTTTATTGCATTTCTGAAAAGTTCAGCAAATCATTTAAGAGAAAAGTTAAAAATTGTTTTCACGATAAAGAGTGAAATAAATGTGTTATGGAAAGAATTTCCAGTCTTAATTTAAGCTTTTAAAAAAATTACAATTTATTTGTTATTTTTCAAGTTATGGGCACATGCCATAACTTTATTCCTATCTGATGGTAGTACTATAAAGAATAATTTGTTAACAGGGCCAGTGCAAAGGTCTTGTAGCCTCCCAAATCCATGATATACACCACCCACATACTATATCTCAATTTTAATAAGGTTGTATTTATATAAAATACAAATTTTATTGTAACCTAATCATGTACAATAATTGTTCACATATAGGTGAACAATTCAACTAGAAAAATTGAAAATAAATGCAATGTGTCTAAATAAAATTAGACATGCCATAAACAGATCTCATTCCATCTTGAATAAATCAATGTTTTACAGCAATTTTTGATGTCAACTTGAGATTTTTCTTGTTAAAAAGTTAAAGAATTTTAATACATTCAACATTATGGCTAAAAAAATAATGAATTTTATATCGGCTTTTTCAAGACTTAGCATGAGCAAAACAAATTCACGAATTTGGTCAAAAAAAATCAGACTAAATATGAAAATCTTTTCATCCTTTAATAGTCAGTTGTGCTTAGTTTAATTTGTAACATATATAAATGTAGGTAGAAAAAAGAAAAATGCTTAAGATAGTGAGGGTTACAAAGCACTGCCATTTGCTCCCAAACAGAACCCCTGGTAGAGGGGTTTGGGGGTTAGTATTTTGGAAATAAAGTTAGCAATGTCTCAGCACCTTGGTCTGTCAAAGCAAGAAATAATGACAAAATACAAATCACTAATATGTGAAAGTTTCTTTCATTATAAATTCTATATAATTATTTTTCATCCCATTGCTTTGTTCTATGAAACTTAAACCTGCATTTTATCACGGTTTGCAAATCCTCAATGTATTTGTAAGTTTTGGATTATTTTGGGATATAAAATGGCATTATTGATAATTCAACAATATAAAAGATTTTATTTTGGAATGCTCTGATCTTTTGTGTGTCCGTATTAAATTTTTTTTTTTAAGTTGGAAATGTGATAACTGTTTGGATTATGCTTGTATAGTAATTAGTAAATATATAATTTATTTTTACTTGTAGTATTTTGTAATTTCAAGTCAAAACTTGAATGTGAAATTTCAGACTATAAGGACTCAATTGATATGAGTGAGTGTGTAAGGGGGTGTATGTATCAGAGGTATTGTTGGGGGTGTATGTATTAGAGGGTACATTCTTGTCTGTTGCTTAATGACCTACTGCTGCCATTGGAGTCTATTGAAATTAATTTCTTCTTTTTTTTTTTTATTTGTATTTTTTTTTTTTTTTTTTTTTTTTGTTGTTTAAAGCATTTTCTTTATTTAAATTTAGCTCCCCAAAAAGATGAGCGAAGGACAGGACTTCAAAGCTGACGGCTATGGAGACATGGTTATTGAAAATCTTAACCATCTTCGCACAAATAGTGAATTGTGTGACTTTAAAGTGTCTGCTGAAGGTAAAGTTTTTGAGGTAAGAATAGTGGTTAGTTATAACTTCTGACTCCCTTCTGCTTTGTGTATTCTGATTGAGTGGACAGGAATTTGGAGATGATTCATCATTTAGAATAATTAACAGAATTTCATAAAAATTCTAGTCTTTGCACATTTTAATTTGTGAATAGTTTAATAGTTTTTTTTTTTTTTTTTTTTTAAACTTATTTACAATGATTCAATCAAAAAAATAATTTCCTTTTTAATGTACTTAAATATTAGTGCTATGCTAGTTTGCTCACCCCACAAAAACTTGTTCAATTTTTAATATTTTAATTTATTTTTAATATTTTATTTTTTATATTTAAATATATAGATATTTTAATTCTTAATTAAGCTTTTAGCATTCTAATATTTTATTTTATTTTTAAAAGCTTTTGTGTATTTTTAAATTTATTTAAAAACTTTAAAATATTTTTTCTTAAAGATTTTCTTTAAACTTTTTAAAGTCTTTCTCATAATTTTTTTTTTTTTTTTTTTTTTTTCAGGTGCATAAGGCGTTGTTGGCGGCGACAAGTGACTACTTTCGTGTCATGTTCCGTGGCATGATGGCTGAAAGCAAGCAAGACACGGTGGATTTGAAAGGTGTCACTGCAGATGGACTGCAACAAGTGATCGATTTTATTTACACAGGCAAGATGTCTCTTCACTACGACAATCTGACAGAAATCATCAACACTGCAAGCCACTTACAAGTGTCATGTGCACTCGATTTATGCAGCAATTACATCAAATCCCTGATGACATTTGATAATGCTGATGATTTTTTGAACATTGCTGATACGTACTCACTTGAGAAGGTTTTGCTTCATTGGGATGATATGATCTTGAGTAACTTTCACGAGTTTAGCAACAGCCAGGCATTTCTTAAACTGAGTGCCCCAAACCTTGTTAAGTACCTTTCGTCCAATTTACTTTGCACGGTGTCCGAATATCGTCTTTACCAATGTCTGGAGAAATGGTTGACTGCAAATCCGTCACGCATTGCCAACGACAGTGCAGTCCTCTTGCCACACTTTCGTTTTGCTCTTATGTCGCTCATTGAACTAACATCCATCAAAGACAGTGAAATCTTTCAGAAGATAAATGGGGGCACACAGTATATTGCCAAGGGCTTCCAGTACATCATCGACTGCAAGCAGGGGCATCCTGTTATTGATGAATCGTCCACGATAAGGGCCAATTCTCCATGTCTTGTGCTCGTACACCACGGCACAGCCTACATGCCTTTTCAAGTCACCGCTTACAACCCTAAGACCCACAAATTCTACAGACTTTTTTCTGATGTCAATGGTAGCAGAGACTGTCGCATTGCTGTAATAGATAATTTTGCATACATCTGCAGAGTTGTTGATTTTGGTGGAGGCACACTGATGAGTTCGCTGTTTCGATTTGATCCGAGGCATCTTGTTGGACAGGAGTTACACCCGATGAAGCAGTTACGTTTGGATTTTGCTTTAGTAGCTTATAAACACTGCCTGTATGTATTTGGTGGCTCCACCGAGCAATTTGCTATTCTCGACTCGGTTGAGTGTTATAATGTGAAAACCAATATGTGGGAGGAGCTGCTGTACCTGCCAAATCCGGTCCACTCTTTGGCAGCCACTGTCCATGATGGCCGGATATATTTGTCTGGTGGAGTGATTGGCCAGGAGAGGCAGGCCACAAACAGCTTCATGTGTTATAATGTCATGTCCCGCAGATATGAAGTCAAGCCTGGTATGTTCTATGCACGCAGATTACATGACATGGTTGCATTTCAGGGAAAGATCTATGTCCATGGTGGAATTCCACGACAAGGAATTCCACTCCATGGCCAAATTCCAATAGAATACTTTGATTTGGAAACTGAGCTGTGGACAATTCTGACATCCTCTACATTGAGTGGTCGGTCAGTTGGGCATTATATTGTATTTGAGGAACAAATTTTGTGCTTGGGTCATGAGCACCATCGTGCTACAGAAGATGAAATCTGGATTTATGATACAAATTTAGATGACTGGGTGAAATATACTAAGGCTCCTCAGAGAATGAGCCTGACAACAGCCATTTGCATTCAGATGTATATAAACTTTAATGAGGAAAAAGTTGCCAAGATGCTGTTAAAAGATAAATAATGAGTAATTATTACTACTGTATGTACATATAACGCCTACATTGCAAACGTACATTACATACTAACATTAAATTACATACCTCTTTTAGTTCAAAGATACCTCATGTAATTGGACAGTTTTGACAATTTTAAAGACTTTTAATGTCTTCAGTTTTTCTTGATCTTTTTTTATTTACATTTGAAATAACAAAAAAAAATCTTTTAGTCAGATCTTCCTTCCCACCCGACCCATCCAATTATTTTTTTAATTTTGTAATATTTCTTTGTCAAGAGACCAGTGCAAAATGCTTCAATTATAAATTACTCATTATATATAATTAATACCGATTATTTAAATTGTAGAAGAAAATGGTTCAAAATTATTCGCAACAGTTTTTGCTCAACCAATTTTCAGTTATAAGGTAAGAATGTGATTGTCAACATTAAGCAAAAAAAGTCTTGTGTATATTTTATGGTTGGAGATTTGGCTGATCAAAATGTTAATCAGTTATATTTCTTTTCCTTAAGTGTAAGTTTTCACACTTAATATTTACTTGGCATATCGACTTATAATCTACTTTGTTATAAATTGTATTTTTCTTTCGGTAAAATTTGTAATTGATCCCTTGAAATCTCATTACTGAACCCTCTTTGTTAAATTAAAGTTGTTAAAAGTATTCTTCAATTACGATTGTTTCTTTATGAAAACTCTGAGACATTTTGCACTGGCCAGTTTCATTACCACTTCTAAAGAGAACAGGTTTATGGTATTTGGCATCTGCTGAAACATTACAGAATTCTTGCTATCCCTGTTCAGATTTCTGGGTGGCCACTCAATACTTCCATGGTTTTTATTTTCTGTCACACTTTCATTTTCTTTATTGGACAAATTTAAATACCATTTTGATGATTCCTGTCTAATTCCTCACATACATTTAATAAGGCTGGGTGTGTGGATACATCTGTTTGTATTTCTATATTAAGTCAAATTGTGGATTTTTTTTTTCTGTGTATTTAGTTTTCTTAGAGTTAATTTATTTGTTAGTTGATTTTGAATCATGGAATAATTTAAATTCTATTTAGGGATGATGAGATTTAAATTACTGGAATTGATTTGTCAAAAGCCATTTAGATTATTTGGAATATTAAGGTGGGGGAGTTTGTTTGGAACTGCTGCTTAAAAGTGACTAGCAAGCAAAAGAATCTATTGAAACATAATATATTTATTTGTATATACTTTGAACTTCACATTTCTAGAATGAAAAGTAATTAACCCCTTCTCCGCCAGTTATATTGGGGGGGGGGACGTTTCATTTTCAAACGAATATTTTTATTTTTAATATAGTAACTAAGAAACTGAGGCATCTTGAAGTATACAATTGGCAGCTAACACCTCTACCAGTGGTCTGAGTTGACAATTGGACTCGTTTCAACCTCAGAAGGGTATAAAGAGAATCAAGATTGAAATATAAACATGTCTGTAGCTGGTTTTTGAACATTGTTTTGGGTGTGTTTATTCGTCTATTACTTTTGGTAATAATGTAATTAGACATGTTATATCCTGAGGAAGGGTTTAATAACTCATATAGTATCATTTAACTTGAGAGATAAAAAAAAATATAATAGAATTTGCTTTTTATACAAGATTTTAATAAATAAATTGGCTTAGTGGAGAATGTTTCAGTTACCAAAAGCGAAAGTATTAAATTGGAATTATTTTTTTTTTTTTTAGTTGTTCAAAATGTAAAAGAATTGTAAAACAATTTTTATATTCACTGATGGCTTAAAAAATAGGGAAATGAATGTAGAAATTGAAAGCTTATAAACATTTGAACTGTAAGCTTTACAAATTCTTCAGAATTAAAGAAATTGTAAGTTATCTATTTAAAAAATCTGGGCTTTCTTTGAGCTTCAATGTTAGTAATATCAACCCATTTGCAAGTTCAAATGTACTTAGAAAATATATATATATATATATATATATATATATATATATATATATATATATATATAAACTCTCCACAACCTCACACTCTTAGGTGACTGGGGACAGTTTCAATTGATTTTGTTTCTGTAAAATCTCATCTCCCTATATTTACAATTGTTAGATCAGTCTCTCTCCCACCTCCTTTTTAATGATTCCATTTTAATCAAGGATTGCACTTGAAACTGCAAGTGTCCTATTCTGTTGTATTTTCTTTCATAAACTAAGAAAAATGAAGTGGGTCAGCCCTGAAAAGCTGTGCTCTTTGTTACCTTGTTGGACTAAAGACATTCCTAGTATTTTTTATGATGCAAAATTAAATTAAAAAGCCTTAAAACTTCTAAAATTTAAATCTTTTTCATGAAGGTAAAATTATTTTGTTACAATTTTTTGTCTCTCTCATCCAATTAATTAACAATTCAATTAGTAAATGTGACTTGAAGGGCATCAGATTTTGCCAGTTCTTTTACTAAGTATCTGTTTAAGATTGACCCAATGTTTCCGTCTTGATTGTTGTACTTGTTCATAAAAATGAAAATATACCCAACAAGTCAGCAAATTTTTAAATTTTCTTCTACTGGACTGTAATTTTTAATTGGTCAAAACAAAAAAAAAAATTCTTGAAATTATTTGTCTGAATGATTTGTTACAGAAATATAATTATTTTAGGGCAATTTAATTCCTTCCACCAAGAGCTGAGCAAATATCTTCCAATTCTTTTGATTGACATTCTGTAGACTTTTGATCTTTATATCACAAAAGATGCTATGATAACATGAATTGTTCTAATGACTTGTTCAAAAAATCTTTTGCATGCATTTATATAGGCATCTCTTGGATCTGGTGAGAATGAAATAATTGCTTTTTGTGTTATCAGAAATAGTCTTGATTTTAAAAGATGATTAACAAGAAATAGTTTTCATGTTTATGCTGAAAGCAAATGAAACCTGCCTTTTCTAGCTCTGTACATCTCATGTTGTCAAGTATGGTGGAACTAAAAAAAACAAAAAAAACAAAAAAAAACTATTGTCATATCATTTAAATATGCCAGATCTCTTTTGAAATAATTTGGAAACAAATTTTAAATTTGAAAAAGATTAGTTCATTATAAATGTAAAAATATTAAAAGAAAAATGGAATTTTATTTAATATCCTGAAATATATAGAGAATGACTTTTCCTAATTGAAAAGTTAAGGGTACTGATTTTTTTTTTTTTTTTTTTTTTTTTTTTTTTTTTAAAATTGACCCTCAAGAATATTTGAAAGCTTCGTTAAAAAAAAAGTAATAAAAAAAAAAAATATAAAAACTTGATCCCTCATATCACTTGACCTCACCTATTTTGTACTGTGCAAATATTTTTAGCAGGAATAATTAATGAAGAAACCACAAAAAAACTAAAAAAAAAAATTTTTTTTCTCCCAATTATCACTTTAATTGGAAATTGGGATAGCCCGTCTCCATTATTATTATTAATAATTAATATTAATACTGGCAGGAAATACGAGGAAAGAAAGTAGACGCTGTCTGGTGTGAAAGGGGAGAGAACTCAGTTTTTGCGTGTATGTGTCTTTGTGAGTGCAGCGCTTACCACTGAAGTGTTCATTTGAATTGCAGGAAGCAAGGTTGGTTGTTGTCGTACAAGAGTTATTTCTTTTCCGACCCGAAATTTTTATTTTATTCCCTCTTAATATTCGTGCATAATTTTTTTTTTTTTTTTTTTTTTTTTAAAGAAATATATTAGGTCAGCTGATTCATGTTTTTTTTTTTTCTTTTTTTTCTCTCTTCCATTAAGAATTAAACTTTACTTATTGAAATGCTCATTCAATTTAATTCTGAGGAATACGAATCGCATATTTCACTTAAAATTTTAATTTGATGAAAACCAATGTTTTTGTCTCTTTTAATCTTAAGTGAAATATTTGGCTCATATTAAAACATTACTTGTGTTTCAAGAAACTCAGGGATTATCATTCTATCAGCAAATGATTTTTTTTTTTTTTTTTTTTACTCATGGCTATATCTTAATGTCTCAGATCATTCAACACACATGAAAAAGGTAATCTTTTTTATTTTGTAACTTTTTTTTTTCTCCTTAGTTATAGGTTGGTCTTAGCATAAGAAAGTCTATTATACTTAAAAGTAATAATTAAAAGAAGGGGCTTACAGTCACATCATGTTGAAACTGGTTCCTGTACGATCACCAGTTAAGCAACATTGAGCCTGGTCAGTGCTTAGATGGGTGACTGTTTGGGAATACCAGATGTTGTAAACTTGGATGTGCAGGTGGTGTAATGGATAATGGCTTTGAAATTGTTAATTGGAGAGCTGAGTTCCAATTCCAGTTGGGTTCATTATAATTACTTATATGCAAATACACTTCTCCCCCCCAGTATGGGTTAAATGACTTGTATCACTAAAACCCTTATCTCAAAAAATAAAATAAAATTGCATAGAAAATATTTTAGATTTTGGAATTAAATAACCCATAGAGGTGTTATGTTGCCAAAAAGAAACAAAAAAAACAAAAAGAAATGGTGTTCAAATTTCTTATGTGAAGGATTATGTTAATAATTATGTAATTTTTGACTTGTATTCCTCATTCATTTGGGTTTTTTTTTTTTTGGTTTTTTTTATGATAACTCTCCTGTAATTATTCTCCAATGAAGCAAAACAGCTTAGATAATAAAATAAAAAAAAATAATTTCCAGTGATAGTTGAATATTCATCTCTTGTTGGAATAATTGTCTTGCCATTCATGCTAAAGACAAAATCCCCTAAGAAGAGATGACAGATAATTCCATCAAATGCTTAAGTTTTACTTCCAAGTTTAATGAACAAAGAAAAACTAACATCAGAACTGTGATGAAAGGCAACAGAAATAAAATGAAAGAAATAAGTCCAAATTTAATCATCAGAAAATAAATGCAATTGATAATAATTGCTGTTTATTTTTTAAATCTTTATAAATTCACAATTGTATATCTTAAAAATGGAATGCTACATGTTTTATGCTTAAATCCTGTATTATTTTAACTGTTCATATGCATGTATAACATTTTTGTATGTGTAATATATATATATATATATAATCATAAGTGACAAGTAAAATAATACTTATTAACAAAGTTTCATCAAGAAGCGATCATCATGTTGGGGAACAAATATGACACTTTCAATCTATATCACAGGGCTTTCTATGCAAGCTAGGGTGCAATAAATTTGCATGTTTCTATTTATCTTGTATAGAGAACATTATAATATGGATTGAAATGTAGCATAGTATCCCCCCCAACCCAGTTGATAATTATTTCCGGATTAAACTTTAGTAAGTGAACAAATACTTTGATTTTATTGCTGCTCTGCTCTTTAGCATTGAGCACTCTTATTAACTGCCACCATTTTATTTATTTTTATTGATAGTTGTTATACACATCTTTAAGATTTTATTACCAATGTATATATATATATATATATATATATATATATAAGATTTGAGCACTCTGGCTGCTGGTTTAGTGTTTATATACATCCATTAAAATATTCTCTTTCTATGCCGTGCGCTGATAGCTTAGGGGTAGTCTCTGACTGATGCCAAATCAGCCAAGTTTCAATTTCGGCTTGAAGCAATTGGATGTCTAGCCACACTGATGAGTTGTCTGTGGAGATATATATATATATATATATATATATATATATATATGCACGTGTTTTTAGCATAACTGTTTGTGTATGCTCTTAAAGAATGAATTGAATGTAATTCTTAAAAATATCCCAAATTGACTAATAAGCATGGATTTGCTAATTACTTACAATCATTCTTTTGTTAACCTTCAGTTTTTAGCATTGAAATTCTTAGGGCTCTTAGTTTTCTTTTGTAACATGCTCTTGTGTCTACAGATTTGTGAATGTATATATGGTGTGATAGATTTGCTATCGATGCCTAACAGTGTCCTTAATTGTCTTTAACTTGATCTCTAGGCTTATTTTGTCTGTCTGTCTGTTTAAGAGAGAAAGTTCTTCAATTCTCAGGTGATTTGAATTCTGTTGTCTGTTTGGTTTAAATGAAAATCTCTTGATCATTTATACAATGTGACATGTTGCACTTCTACACCATCAAAATATTGTTGCGATGTGTGTTGAATGTCACACTCTTTGTGTTACATTGATTTGTGACAATGTTTGTTGGCAACATGCCATCATGTGTATTGTGACACATTTTTATGATAATTATCTGGTACATGGTGTAAAATATAGTGTGACAATGGCAGGGCATGTTGTGTGATTTGTATTGAAGCTCTTTGTATTATTCATAAAGTGACATTGCAGTTTTCTGACCAAATAGGTCACCCTTAAAGGTGACATTTTTCTGCAGTTGTATGTGTCTCTTGATGGATATGGTTTATATTTGTGAATCAGATTTAAGTTTGTCAGACTAAAACTTGAAGCTATTTAATAAGAGTAAAAACATAATTACATAAAAAATTAGATTTCATCAATAGTATTTTCTTATTGTTTTTTTTTTCTCACTCATTATCCCTCGATATATAAAAAAAAAAAAAAATTACTCTTACCTCCCACATTACAATAGAAATAAAACGACTTGTACATTATAACTTTCTCATTCAGAATTTTTCAGTTTTATGTTATGTACTGATTCAGAATTTTTATTTAGTCAACATTAGCCCCTCCTTCCACTGCAACCCCCGCCCTCATCCTCCCATGCCTCTAAACCCCTGACCCTGGTTTCTGGATTCTGAGAAGCAGATTTTCTACTATCTACCCTTAAACTCCCTTGGAGGTGGGGCAAAACAAAAAGGAAAATTAAAGAGATGAGATCTTGAAGCCTGCTGCTTGGAATATAAATAAAGGATTCTTTCTCTCTCCCTATCTCTCTCTAATTTATGCACTTTTCATTGGTGCAAGACACACACACACACACACACACACACACACACACACACACACACACACACACACACACACACACACACACACACACACACACACACACACGAAACGAAAAAAAACAAAACAAAAAACCTTTCATCAATGAAAAGTGTACGTGCATATATATATATATATATATATATATATAATAAATTCAGAATAACCAATTGCTGTATAAATTCTTCCTTTGGTCCTCAAGAGTCTAATTAAAACAACATTGAAAAAGAAATTACTGGAATATTTCTTTTTTTTTTGTTTTTCTCCCTACCCTCTAAATGAATCGTTATTTGTTGATTTCTTTAGAGTTAGCATTCTCATCTTAAGATTTTTACTCTGTAATTATTTTCAGACATTTGTAGAGAAAAAAAAAACAAAAAAATCAAGAATGTTAATGACTTAAGTGCTCTTTCAGACAAGTTTTGTTTTATATACATTTAATTATCTGTGTTTATATAAATGTTATAGTATAGATATGTTTTAAGGTTGGTATGGTTTTTTTTTTTTTTTTTTTTTTTTTTTTTTAATGCTGTGACAATTAGCTGACATAATTTATCACTTTTATTGAGAAAGGCACATACCTCAAAACCCATCCATTAGAACACAGCTCTGACAAATGGGGATGAGGGTGGCTCAGTTCAAATTGGTTGGAATCAAATGCTGAGTATAATTCTTCTCTTTATCCTTATTGCTTGTCATCTTTGAAGTCTTGTTACTAAGCAACTGACTGATCAGAAAAAAAAGTCACAGCCTACTTACTCTCTCACATATAATAACTTTAAAATAGAAAAACTTTATTCATTGTTTTTTTTTTTTTTTTATTTGATGAATGTAAATATTTATTATAGTCTGTCATAAGTTGATAATAGTGCAGCATACATTGAGGATTGAGCTTTCAAATATTAGTTTGATTTTCACCCAATCTACATATTAAATTTCACATGCAATTCTGATAACTTTGGTTAATGAGAAGTGATTTCTTAAACAAAAGAAAAACTCTTGTTACCAGTGTGAGAAAATACTGAAAATAGTAAAGTATTGATGAGGAAAGACAGAAAAAAAAGTTGTACTTTGTGAATTTGTTTTCAGTGTCAAGAAATGTCTGGATGTAATTCCTGAGTTCCTTGTTGGAGATGAATTGATCGATAATAAGAATTGAGAATGCCACTTTAAAGAAAGAAACAATCTAAATGTTTTATTTTCAAATGTTGATGCAATGCTTTTTATTGTTTTTTTTTTTTTTTTCCTGTTGTTATTGATGCTAATGATAAGAATTGTTTTTATTATTAAACGTTGATAATAAAATAGATTTTGTGGATTGCTTTCTATGCCAAAGGGACATGTTTAAGATGCTCTGAAAACAACAACAGCAAAAAGACTGTGTCAAGGTCTTGGCCAACCAAAATATCAGTAACCTTGAGAACTGACATTATTTTACAGAATAAAAATTTGCAGAAAAAATTTAGATTTTTTTTTTTTTTTTTTTTCCCCCCCTTTTTGTAAAAGTAAGGAACATCCTCCAAGTAAGTCTTCATTTTTTTTTTTTTTTTTCCTCTCTTAAATGTTTGTTGATTTTGATACAATTTTAATTTAAAAAGAAAAATTAAAATATATTCACTTGTTCCTTTTTCTTCTCTTTCACTTTTTCTTTTCTCTCTCTCTCTCTCTCTCTCTCACTTTTTCTTTCCCTAGTTTTTAATTATCAATATCACATAATATTTAATGCACTGGATATATTCATAAAAATACCGGAAAAAATCATTGTCTTTCATACCAATTAGTATAATGTACAGATTAACTAAGGGTGTTTACTCTGTTGTCACCTTTGCAGTATACAATGACGGGCTAGATGAAACATTAGAAAAAGTTATAACAAAATGCTTACCTTTTTTTCTTTTTTTTTTTTTTTTTTTTTAAAATATGGGTAGAAAATATTCTTCATTTCCTGGTGAAATTGGCTTCAAGAAATATGGAAGATTACATGGAAATTGCAAATATAGAAGAGGTAACAGATTGAACAAATTTTCCAAACATTTGTGTTGTGTGTCTGTGTGATAACAAATAAAATTAAATGTTCACTTATCTG
>CAWVQA010000570.1:0-57903 GCA_963932145.1 Acanthosepion lycidas | reverse complement strand
AATCCCAGTCATATGAGTCGAGTCCATGCATGCTACGATCACGGTATGAATTTGAAGGCAAAATATTTTTTTGAAGATCACAGATTAGGTCTTTCCCTGTCCATAATGCTAAATTCAGGAAGTAAAATAGAAATAGTAATGGGAAAGAGAAGAGAAATGTACAGTGATCACCCATTTTGTGCCCACAATCTTTTTCATGGAAATCCCAGTCATATGAGTCGAGTCCATGCATGCTACGATCACGGTATGAATTTGAAGGCAAAATATTTTTTTGCTGATCTTAGATTATGTCTTTCCCTGTCCATAATGCTAAATTGAGGAAGTAAAATAGAAATAGTAATGGGAAACAGAAGAGAAATGTACACTGATCACCCATTTTGTGCCCGCAATCTTTTTCATGGAAATCCCAGTCATATGAGTCGAGTCCATGCATGCTACGATCACGGTATGAATTTGAAGGCAAAATATTTTTTTGCAGATCTTATATTAGGTCTTTCACTGTCCATAATGCTAAATTGAGGAAGTAAAATAGAAATAGTAATGGGAAACAGAAGAGAAATGTACAGTGATCACCCATTTTGTGTCCACAATCTTTTTCATGGAAATCCCAGTCATATGAGTCAAGTCCATGCATGCTACGATCACGGTATGAATTTGAAGGGAAAATATTTTTTTGCTGATCTTAGATTACGTCTTTCCCTGTCCATAATGCTAAATTGAGGAAGTAAAATAGAAATACTAATGGGAAATAGAAGAGAAATGTACAGTGATCACCCATTTTGTGCCCACAATCTTTTTCATGGAAATCCCAGTCATATGAGTCGAGTCCATGCATGCTACGATCATGGTATGAATTTGAAGGCAAAATATTTTTTTGCAGATCTCAGATTAGGTCTTTCCCTGTCCATAATGCTAAATTGAGGAAGTAAAATAGAAATAGTAATGGTAAACAGAAGAGAAATGTACAGTGATCACACATTTTCTGCCCAAAATCTTTTTCATGGAAATCCCAGTCATATGAGACGAGGCCATGCATGCTATGATCACGGTATGAATTTGAAGGCAAAATATTTTTTTGCAGATCTTAGATTAGGTCTTTCCCAGTCCATAATGCTAAATTGAGGAAGTAAAATAGAAATACTAATGGGAAATAGAAGAGAAATGTACAGTGATCACCCATTTTGTGCCCACAATCTTTTTCATGAAAATCCCAGTCATATGAGTCGAGTCCATGCATGCTACGATCACGGTATGAATTTGAAGGCAAAATATTTTTTTGCTGATCTTAGATTAGGTCTTTCCCTGTCCATAATGCTAAATTGAGGAAGTAAAATAGAAATAGTAATGGGAAACAGAAGAGAAATGTACAGTGATCACGCATTTTGTGCCCACAATCTTTTTCATGGAAATCCCAGTCATATGAGTCGAGTCCAGACATGCTACGATCACGGTATGAATTTGAAGGCAAAATATTTTTTTGCAGATCTTAGATTAGGTCTTTCCCTATCCATAATGCTAAATTGAGGAAGTAAAATAGAAATAGTAATGGGAAATAGAAGAGAAATGTACAGTGATCACCCATTTTGTGCCCACAATCTTTTTCATGGAAATCCCAGTCATATGAGTCGAGTCCATGCATGCTACGATCACGGTATGAATTTGAAGGCAAAATGTTTTTTTGCTGATCTTAGATTAGGTCTTTCCCTGTCCATAATGCTAAATTGAGGAAGTAAAATAGAAATATTAATGGGAAACAGAAGAGAAATGTACAGTGATCACCCATTTTGTGCCCACAATCTTTTTCATGGAAATCCCACTCATATGAGTCGAGTCCATGCATGCCACGATCACGGTATGAATTTGAAGGCAAAATATTTTTTTGCAGATCTTAGATTAGGTCTTTCCCTGTCCATAATGCTAAAGTGAGGAAGTAAAATAGAAATAGTAATGGGAAACAGATGAGAAATTTACAGTGATCACACATTTTCTGCCCACAATCTTTTTCATGGAAATCCCAGTCATATGAGACGAGTCCATGCATGATACGATCACGGTATGAATTTGAAGGCAAAATACATTTTGCAGATCTCAGATTAGGTCTTTCCCTGTCCATAATGCTAAATTCAGGAAGTAAAATAGAAATAGTAATGGGAAACAGAAGAGAAATGTACAGTGATCCCATATTTTCTGCCCACAATCTTTTTCATGGAAATCCCAGTCATATGAGACGAGTCCATGCATGATACGATCACGGTATGAATTTGAAGGCAAAATACTTTTTTGCAGATCTCAAATTAGGTTTTTCCCTGTCCATAATGCTAAATTCAGGAAGTAAAATAGAAATAGTAATGGGAAACAGAAGAGAAATGTACAGTGATAACATATTTTCTGCCCACAATCTTTTTTATGGAAATCCCAGTCATATGAGACGAGTCCATGCATGCTACGATCACGGTATGAATTTGAAGGCAAAATATTTTTTTGCAGATCATAGATTAGGTCTTTCCCTGTCCATAATGCTAAATTGAGGAAGTAAAATAGAAATAGTAATGGGAAACAGAAGAGAAATGTACAGTGATCACGCATTTTGTGCCCACAATCTTTTTCATGCAAATCCCAGTCATATGAGTCGAGTCCAGGCATGCTACGATCACGGTATGAATTTGAAGCCAAAATATTTTTTTGCAGATCTTAGATTAGGTCTTTCACTGTCCATAATGCTAAATTGAGGAAGTAAAATAGAAATAGTAATCGGAAACAGAAGAGAAATGTACAGTGATCACCCATTTTGTGTCCACAATCTTTTTAATGGAATTCCCAGTCATATGAGTCAAGTCCATGCATGCTACGATCACGGTATGAATTTGAAGGCAAAATATTTTTTTGCTGATCTTAGATTACGTCTTTTCCTGTCCATAATGCTAAATTGAGGAAGTAAAATAGAAATACTAATGGGAAATAGAAAAGAAATGTACAGTGATCACCCATTTTGTGCCCACAATCTTTTTCATGGAAATCCCAGTCATATGAGTCGAGTCCATGCATGCTACGATCACGGTATGAATTTGAAGGCAAAATATTTTTTTGCTGATCTTAGATTAGGTCTTTCCCTGTCCATAATGCTAAATTGAGGAAGTAAAATAGAAATAGTAATGGGAAATAGAAGAGAAATGTACAGTGATCACCCATTTTGTGCCCACAATCTTTTTCATGGAAATCCCAGTCATATGAGTCGAGTCCATGCATGCTACGATCACGGTATGAATTTGAAGGCAAAATATTTTTTTGCAGATCTTAGATTAGGTCTTTCCCTGTCCATAATGCTAAATTGAGGAAGTAAAATAGAAATAGTAATGGGAAACAGAAGAGAAATTTACAGTGATCACACATTTTCTGCCCACAATCTTTTTCATGGAAATCCCAGTCATATGAGACGAGTCCATGCATGATACGATCACGGTATGAATTTGAAGGTAAAATATTTTTTTGCAGATCTTAGATTAGGTCTTTCCCTGTCCATAATGCTAAATTGAGGAAGTAAAATAGAAATATTAATGGGAAACAGAAGAGAAATGTACAGTGATCACCCATTTTGTGTCCACAATCTTTTTCATGGAAATCCCAGTCATATGAGTCAAGTCCATGCATGCTACGATCACGGTATGAATTTGAAGGCAAAATATTTTTTTGCTGATCTTAGATTACGTCTTTTACTGTCCATAATGCTAAATTGAGGAAGTAAAATAGAAATAGTAATGGGAAACAGAAGAGAAATGTACAGTGATCACGCATTTTGTGCCCACAATCTTTTTCATGGAAATCCCAGTCATATGAGTCGAGTCCAGGCATGCAATGATCACGGTATGAATTTGAAGGCAAAATATTTTTTTGCAGATCTTAGATTAGGTCTTTCCCAGTCCATAATGCTAAATTGAGGAAGTAAAATAGAAATACTAATGGGAAATAGAAGAGAAATGTACAGTGATCACCCATTTTGTGCCCACAATCTTTTTCATGGAAATCCCAGTCATATGAGTCGAGTCCATGCATGATACGATCACGGTATGAATTTGAAGGCAAAATACGTTTTTGCAGATCTCAGATTAGGTCTTTCCCTGTCCATAATGCTAAATTCAGGAAGTAAAATAGAAATAGTAATGGGAAACAGAAGAGAAATGTACAGTGATCACATATTTTCTGCCCACAATCTTTTTCATGGAAATCCCAGTCATATGAGACGAGTCCATGCATGATACGATCACGGTATGAATTTGAGGGCAAAATATTTTTTTGCAGATCTCAGATTAGGTCTTTCCCTGTCCATAATGCTAAACTGAGGAAGTAAAATAGAAATAGTAATGGGAAACAGAAGAGAAATGTACAGTGATCACGCATTTTGTGCCCACAATCTTTTTCATGGAAATCCCAGTCATATGAGTCGAGTCCAGGCATGCAATGATCACGGTATGAATTTGAAGGCAAAATATTTTTTTGCAGATCTTAGATTAGGTCTTTCCCAGTCCATAATGCTAAATTGAGGAAGTAAAATAGAAATACTAATGGGAAATAGAAGAGAAATGTACAGTGATCACCCATTTTGTGCCCACAATCTTTTTCATGGAAATCCCAGTCATATGAGTCGAGTCCATGCATGATACGATCACGGTATGAATTTGAAGGCAAAATACGTTTTTGCAGATCTCAGATTAGGTCTTTCCCTGTCCATAATGCTAAATTCAGGAAGTAAAATAGAAATAGTAATGGGAAACAGAAGAGAAATGTACAGTGATCACATATTTTCTGCCCACAATCTTTTTCATGGAAATCCCAGTCATATGAGACGAGTCCATGCATGATACGATCACGGTATGAATTTGAAGGCAAAATATTTTTTTGCTGATCTTAGATTACGTCTTTTCCTGTCCATAATGCTAAATTGAGGAAGTAAAATAGAAATACTAATGGGAAATAGAAAAGAAATGTACAGTGATCACCCATTTTGTGCCCACAATCTTTTTCATGGAAATCCCAGTCATATGAGTCGAGTCCATGCATGCTACGATCACGGTATGAATTTGAAGGCAAAATATTTTTTTGCTGATCTTAGATTAGGTCTTTCCCTGTCCATAATGCTAAACTGAGGAAGTAAAATAGAAATAGTAATGGGAAACAGAAGAGAAATGTACAGTGATCACGCATTTTGTGCCCACAATCTTTTTCATGGAAATCCCAGTCATATGAGTCGAGTCCATGCATGCTACGATCACGGTATGAATTTGAAGGCAAAATATTTTTTTGCAGATCTCAGATTAGGTCTTTCCCTGTCCATAATGCTAAACTGAGGAAGTAAAATAGAAATAGTAATGGGAAACAGAAGAGAAATGTACAGTGATCACGCATTTTGTGCCCACAATCTTTTTCATGGAAATCCCAGTCATATGAGTCGAGTCCAGGCATGCAATGATCACGGTATGAATTTGAAGGCAAAATATTTTTTTGCAGATCTTAGATTAGGTCTTTCCCAGTCCATAATGCTAAATTGAGGAAGTAAAATAGAAATACTAATGGGAAATAGAAGAGAAATGTACAGTGATCACCCATTTTGTGCCCACAATCTTTTTCATGGAAATCCCAGTCATATGAGTCGAGTCCATGCATGCTACGATCACGGTATGAATTTGAAGGCAAAATATTTTTTTGCTGATCTTAGATTAGGTCTTTCCCTGTCCATAATGCTAAATTGAGGAAGTAAAATAGAAATAGTAATGGGAAACAGAAGAGAAATGTACAGTGATCACCCATTTTGTGCCCACAATCTTTTTCATGGAAATCCCAGTCATATGAGTCAAGTCCATGCATGCTACGATCACGGTATGAATTTGAAGGCAAAATATTTTTTTGCAGATCTTAGATTAGGTCTTTCCCTGTCCATAATGCTAAATTGAGGAAGTAAAATAGAAATAGTAATGGGAAACAGAAGAGAAATTTACAATGATCACACATTTTCTGCCCACAATCTTTTTCATGGAAATCCCAGTCATATGAGTCGAGTCCAGGCATGCAATGATCACGGTATGAATTTGAAGGCAAAATATTTTTTTGCAGATCTTAGATTAGGTCTTTCCCAGTCCATAATGCTAAATTGAGGAAGTAAAATAGAAATACTAATGGGAAATAGAAGAGAAATGTACAGTGATCACCCATTTTGTGCCCACAATCTTTTTCATGGAAATCCCAGTCATATGAGTCGAGTCCATGCATGCTACGATCACGGTATGAATTTGAAGGCAAAATATTTTTTTGCTGATCTTAGATTAGGTCTTTCCCTGTCCATAATGCTAAACTGAGGAAGTAAAATAGAAATAGTAATGGGAAACAGAAGAGAAATGTACAGTGATCACGCATTTTGTGCCCACAATCTTTTTCATGCAAATCCCAGTCATATGAGTCGAGTGCAGGCATGCTACGATCACGGTATGAATTTGAAGGCAAAATATTTTTTTGCTGATCTTAGATTACGTCTTTTCCTGTCCATAATGCTAAATTGAGGAAGTAAAATAGAAATAGTATTGGGAAACAGCAGAGAAATGTACAGAGATCACCCATTTTGTGCCCACAATCTTTTTCATGGAAATCCCAGTCATATGAGTCGAGTCCATGCATGCTACGATCACGGTATGAATTTGAAGGCAAAATATTTTTTTGCAGATCTCAGATTAGTTCTGTCCCTGTCCATAATGCTAAATTTAGGAAGTAAAATAGAAATAGTAATGGGAAACAGAAGAGAAATGTACAGTGATCACGCATTTTGTGCCCACAATCTTTTTCATGGAAATCCCAGTCATATGAGTCGAGTCCATGCATGCTACGATCACGGTATGAATTTGAAGGCAAAATATTTTTTTGCAGATCTCAGATTAGGTCTTTCCCTGTCCATAATGCTAAACTGAGGAAGTAAAATAGAAATAGTAATGGGAAACAGAAGAGAAATGTACAGTGATCACGCATTTTGTGCCCACAATCTTTTTCATGGAAATCCCAGTCATATGAGTCGAGTCCAGGCATGCAATGATCACGGTATGAATTTGAAGGCAAAATATTTTTTTGCAGATCTTAGATTAGGTCTTTCCCAGTCCATAATGCTAAATTGAGGAAGTAAAATAGAAATACTAATGGGAAATAGAAGAGAAATGTACAGTGATCACCCATTTTGTGCCCACAATCTTTTTCATGGAAATCCCAGTCATATGAGTCGAGTCCATGCATGCTACGATCACGGTATGAATTTGAAGGCAAAATATTTTTTTGCTGATCTTAGATTAGGTCTTTCCCTGTACATAATGCTAAATTGAGGAAGTAAAATAGAAATAGTAATGGGAAACAGAAGAGAAATGTACAGTGATCACCCATTTTGTGCCCACAATCTTTTTCATGGAAATCCCAGTCATATGAGTCAAGTCCATGCATGCTACGATCACGGTATGAATTTGAAGGCAAAATATTTTTTTGCAGATCTTAGATTAGGTCTTTCCCTGTCCATAATGCTAAATTGAGGAAGTAAAATAGAAATAGTAATGGGAAACAGAAGAGAAATTTACAGTGATCACACATTTTCTGCCCACAATCTTTTTCATGGAAATCCCAGTCATATGGGACGAGTCCATACCTGATACGATCACGGTATGAATTTGAAGGTAAAATATTTTTTTGCAGATCTTAGATTAGGTCTTTCCCTGTCCATAATGCTAAATTGAGGAAGTAAAATAGAAATATTAATGGGAAACAGAAGAGAAATGTAGAGTGATTACCCATTTTGTGTCCACAATCTTTTTCATGGAAATCCCAGTCATATGAGTCAAGTCCATGCATGCTACGATCACGGTATGAATTTGAAGGCAAAATATTTTTTTGCTGATCTTAGATTACGTCTTTTCCTGTCCATAATGCTAAATTGAGGAAGTAAAATAGAAATAGTAATGGGAAACAGAAGAGAAATGTACAGAGATCACTCATTTTGTGCCCACAATCTTTTTCATGGAAATCCCAGTCATATGAGTCGAGTCCATGCATGCTACGATCACGGTATGAATTTGAAGGCAAAATATTTTTTTGCAGATCTCAGATTAGGTCTTTCCCTGTCCATAATGCTAAATTGAGGAAGTAAAATAGAAATAGTAATGGGAAACAGAAGAGAAATGTACAGTGATCACGCATTTTGTGCCCACAATCTTTTTCATGGAAATCCCAGTCATATGAGTCGAGTCCAGTCATGCTATGATCACGGTATGAATTTGAAGGCAAAATATTTTTTTGCAGATCTTAGATTAGGTCTTACCCAGTCCATAATGCTAAATTGAGGAAGTAAAATAGAAATACTAATGGGAAATAGAAGAGAAATGTACAGTGATCACCCATTTTGTGCCCACAATCTTTTTCATGGAAATCCCAGTCATATGAGTCGAGTCCATGCATGCTACGATCACGGTATGAATTTGAAGGCAAAATATTTTTTTGCTGATCTTAGATTAGGTCTTTCCCTGTCCATAATGCTAAATTGAGGAAGTAAAATAGAAATAGTAATGGGAAACAGAAGAGAAATGTACAGTGATCACGCATTTTGTGCCCACAATCTTTTTCATGGAAATCCCAGTCATATGAGTCGAGTCCAGGCATGCTACGATCACGGTATGAATTTGAAGGCAAAATATTTTTTTGCAGATCTTAGATTAGGTCTTTCACTGTCCATAATGCTAAATTGAGGAAGTAAAATAGAAATAGTAATGGGAAACAGAAGAGAAATTTACAGTGATCACACATTTTCTGCCCACAATCTTTTTCATGGAAATCCCAGTCATATGAGACGAGTCCATGCATGATACGTTCACGGTATGAATTTGAAGGCAAAATATTTTTTTGCTGATCTTAGATTAGGTCTTTCCCTGTCCATAATGCTAAATTGAGGAAGTAAAATAGAAATAGTAATGGGAAACAGAAGAGAAATGTACAGTGATCACCCATTTTGTGCCCACAATCTTTTTCATGGAAATCCCAGTCATATGAGTCGAGTCCATGCATGCTACGATCACGGTATGAATTTGAAGGCAAAATATTTTTTTGCAGATCTTAGATTAGGTCTTTCCCAGTCCATCATGCTAAATTGAGGAAGTAAAATAGAAATAGTAATGGGAAACAGAAGAGAAATTTACAGTGATCACACATTTTCTGCCCACAATCTTTTTCATGGAAATCCCAGTCATATGAGACGAGTCCATGCATGCTACGATCACGGTATGAATTTGAAGGCAAAATATTTTTTTGCAGATCTTAGATTAGGTCTTTCCCTGTCCATAATGCTAAATTGAGGAAGTAAAATAGAAATAGTAATGGGAAACAGAAGAGAAATGTAGAGTGATCACCCATTTTGTGCCCACAATCTTTTTCATGGAAATCCCAGTCATATGAGTCGAGTCCATGCATGCTATGATCACGGTATGAATTTGATGGCAAAATATTTTTTTGCAGATCTTAGATTAGGTCTTTCCCTGTCCATAATGCTAAATTGAGGATGTAAAATAGAAATAGTAATGGGAAACAGAGGAGAAATGTACAGTGATCACCCATTTTGTGCCCACAATCTTTTTCATGGAAATCCCAGTCATATGAGACGAGTCCATGCATGCTACGATCACAGTATGAATTTGAAGGCAAAATAGTTTTTTGCAGATCTTAGATTAGGTCTTTCCCTGTCCATAATGCTAAATTGAGGAAGTAAAATAGAAATACTAATGGGAAACAGAACAGAAATGTACAGTGATCACACATTTTCTGCCCACAATCTTTTTCATGGAAATCCCAGTCATATGAGTCGAGTCCATGCATGCTACGATCACGGTATGAATTTGAAGGCAAAATATTTTTTTGCTGATCTTAGATTAGGTCTTTCCCTGTCCATAATGCTAAATTGAGGAAGTAAAATAGAAAAAGGAATGGGAAACAGAAGAGAAATGTACAGTGATCACCCATTTTGTGCCCACAATCTTTTTCATGGAAATCCCAGTCATATGAGCCGAGTCCATGCATGCTACGATCACGGTATGAATTTGATGGCAAAATATTTTTTTGCAGATCTTAGATTAGGTCTTTCCCTGTCCATAATGCTAAATTGAGGAAGTAAAATAGAAATAGTAATGGGAAGCAGAAGAGAAATGTACAGTGATCACGCATTTTTTGCCCACAATCTTTTTCATGGAAATCCCAGTCATATGAGTCGAGTCCAGGCATGCTACGATCACGGTATGAATTTGAAGGTTAAATATTTTTTTGCAGATCTTAGATTAGGTCTTTCCCAGTCCATAATGCTAAATTGAGGAAGTAAAATAGAAATACTAATGGGAAATAGAAGAGATATGTACAGTGATCACGCATTTTGTGCCCACAATCTTTTTCATGGAAATCCCAGTCATATGAGTCGAGTCCAGGCATGCTACGATCACGGTATGAATTTGAAGGCAAAATATTTTTTTGCAGATCTTAGATTAGGTCTTCCCCTGTCCATAATGCTAAATTGAGGAAGTAAAATAGAAATAGTAATGGGAAACAGAACAGAAATGTACAGTGATCAAGCATTTTTGCCCACAATCTTTTTCCTGGAAATCCCAGTGATATGTGTCGAGTCCAGGCATGCTACGATCACGGTATGAATTTGAAGGCAAAATATTTTTTTGCAGATCTTAGATTAGGTCTTTCCCTGTCTATAATGCTAAATTGAGGAAGTAAAATAGAAATAGTAATGGGAAACAGAAGAGAAATGTACAGTGATCACCCATTTTTTGCCCACAATCTTTTTCATGGAAATCCCAGTCATAAGAGTCGAGTCCAGGCATGCTACGATCACGGTATGAATTTGAAGGCAAAATATTTTTTTGCAGATCTTAGATTAGGTCTTTCCCTGTCCATAATGCTAAATTGAGGAAGTAAAATAGAAATTGTAATGGGAAACAGAAGAGAAATGTACAGTGATCACGCATTTTGGGCCCACAATCTTTTTCATGGAAATCCCAGTCATATGAGTCGAGTCCAGGCATGCTACGATCACCGTATGAATTTGAAGGCAAAATATTTTTTTGCAGATCTTAGATTAGGTCTTTCCCTGTCCATAATGCTAAATTGAGGAAGTAAAATAGAAATAGTAATGGGAAACAGAAGAGAAATGTACAGTGATCACGCATTTTGTGCCCACAATCTTTTTCATGGAAATCCCAGTCATATGAGTCGAATCCAGGCATGCTACGATCACGGTATGAATTTGAAGGCAAAATATTTTTTTATAGATCTTAGATTAGGTCTTTCCCTGTCCATAATGCTAAATTGAGGAAGTAAAATAGAAATACTAATGGGAAACAGAACAGAAATGTACAGTGATCACACATTTTCTGCCCACAATCTTTTTCATGGAAATCCCAGTCATATGAGTCGAGTCCATGCATGCTACGATCACGGTATGAATTTGAAGGCAAAATATTTTTTTGCAGATCTTAGATTAGGTCTTTCCCTGTCTATAATGCTAAATTGAGGAAGTAAAATAGAAATAGTAATGGGAAACAGAAGAGAAATGTACAGTGATCACCCATTTTCTGCCCACAATCTTTTTCATGGAAATCCCAGTCATATGAGTCGAGTCCATGCATGCTACGATCACGGTATGAATTTGAAGGCAAAATATTTTTTTGCTGATCTTAGATTAGGTCTTTCCCTGTCCATAATGCTAAATTGAGGAAGTAAAATAGAAATAGTAATGGGAAACAGAAGAGAAATTTACAGTGATCACACATTTTCTGCCCACAATCTTTTTCATGGAAATCCCAGTCATATGAGTCGAGTCCATGCATGCTATGATCACGGTATGAATTTGATGGCAAAATATTTTTTTGCAGATCTTAGATTAGGTCTTTCCCTGTCCATAATGCTAAATTGAGGATGTAAAATAGAAATAGTAATGGGAAACAGAGGAGAAATGTACAGTGATCACCCATTTTGTGCCCACAATCTTTTTCATGGAAATCCCAGTCATATGAGACGAGTCCATGCATGCTACGATCACAGTATGAATTTGAAGGCAAAATAGTTTTTTGCAGATCTTAGATTAGGTCTTTCCCTGTCCATAATGCTAAATTGAGGAAGTAAAATAGAAATACTAATGGGAAACAGAACAGAAATGTACAGTGATCACACATTTTCTGCCCACAATCTTTTTCATGGAAATCCCAGTCATATGAGTCGAGTCCATGCATGCTACGATCACGGTATGAATTTGAAGGCAAAATATTTTTTTGCTGATCTTAGATTAGGTCTTTCCCTGTCCATAATGCTAAATTGAGGAAGTAAAATAGAAAAAGGAATGGGAAACAGAAGAGAAATGTACAGTGATCACCCATTTTGTGCCCACACTCTTTTTCATGGAAATCCCAGTCATATGAGCCGAGTCCATGCATGCTACGATCACGGTATGAATTTGATGGCAAAATATTTTTTTGCAGATCTTAGATTAGGTCTTTCCCTGTCCATAATGCTAAATTGAGGAAGTAAAATAGAAATAGTAATGGGAAACAGAAGAGAAATTTACAGTGATCACACATTTTCTGCCCACAATCTTTTTCATGGAAATCCCAGTCATATGAGACGAGTCCATGCATGCTACGATCACGGTATGAATTTGAAGGCAAAATATTTTTTTGCAGATCTTAGATTAGGTCTTTCCCTGTCCATAATGCTAAATTGAGGAAGTAAAATAGAAATAGTAATGGGAAGCAGAAGAGAAATGTACAGTGATCACGCATTTTGTGCCCACAATCTTTTTCATGGAAATCCCAGTCATATGAGTCGAGTCCAGGCATGCTACGATCACGGTATGAATTTGAAGGTTAAATATTTTTTTGCAGATCTTAGATTAGGTCTTTCCCAGTCCATAATGCTAAATTGAGGAAGTAAAATAGAAATACTAATGGGAAATAGAAGAGATATGTACAGTGATCACGCATTTTGTGCCCACAATCTTTTTCATGGAAATCCCAGTCATATGAGTCGAGTCCAGGCATGCTACGATCACGGTATGAATTTGAAGGCAAAATATTTTTTTGCAGATCTTAGATTAGGTCTTCCCCTGTCCATAATGCTAAATTGAGGAAGTAAAATAGAAATAGTAATGGGAAACAGAACAGAAATGTACAGTGATCAAGCATTTTTGCCCACAATCTTTTTCCTGGAAATCCCAGTGATATGTGTCGAGTCCAGGCATGCTACGATCACGGTATGAATTTGAAGGCAAAATATTTTTTTGCAGATCTTAGATTAGGTCTTTCCCTGTCTATAATGCTAAATTGAGGAAGTAAAATAGAAATAGTAATGGGAAACAGAAGAGAAATGTACAGAGATCACCCATTTTTTGCCCACAATCTTTTTCATGGAAATCCCAGTCATAAGAGTCGAGTCCAGGCATGCTACGATCACGGTATGAATTTGAAGGCAAAATATTTTTTTGCAGATCTTAGATTAGGTCTTTCCCTGTCCATAATGCTAAATTGAGGAAGTAAAATAGAAATTGTAATGGGAAACAGAAGAGAAATGTACAGTGATCACGCATTTTGGGCCCACAATCTTTTTCATGGAAATCCCAGTCATATGAGTCGAGTCCAGGCATGCTACGATCACGGTATGAATTTGAAGGCAAAATATTTTTTTGCAGATCTTAGATTAGGTCTTTCCCTGTCCATAATGCTAAATTGAGGAAGTAAAATAGAAATAGTAATGGGAAACAGAAGAGAAATGTACAGTGATCACGCATTTTGTGCCCACAATCTTTTTCATGGAAATCCCAGTCATATGAGTCGAATCCAGGCATGCTACGATCACGGTATGAATTTGAAGGCAAAATATTTTTTTATAGATCTTAGATTAGGTCTTTCCCTGTCCATAATGCTAAATTGAGGAAGTAAAATAGAAATACTAATGGGAAACAGAACAGAAATGTACAGTGATCACACATTTTCTGCCCACAATCTTTTTCATGGAAATCCCAGTCATATGAGTCGAGTCCATGCATGCTACGATCACGGTATGAATTTGAAGGCAAAATATTTTTTTGCAGATCTTAGATTAGGTCTTTCCCTGTCTATAATGCTAAATTGAGGAAGTAAAATAGAAATAGTAATGGGAAACAGAAGAGAAATGTACAGTGATAACCCATTTTCTGCCCACAATCTTTTTCATGGAAATCCCAGTCATATGAGTCGAGTCCATGCATGCTACGATCACGGTATGAATTTGAAGGCAAAATATTTTTTTGCTGATCTTAGATTAGGTCTTTCCCTGTCCATAATGCTAAATTGAGGAAGTAAAATAGAAATAGTAATGGGAAACAGAAGAGAAATATACAGTGATCACGCATTTTGTGCCCACAATCTTTTTCATGGAAATCCCAGTCATATGAGTCGTGTCCAGGCATGCTACGATCACGGTATGAATTTGAAGGCAGAATATTTTTTTGCAGATCTTAGATTAGGTCTTTCCCTGTCCATAATGCTAAATTGAGGAAGTAAAATAGAAATAGTAATGGGAAACAGAAGAGAAATTTACAGTGATCACACATTTTCTGCCCACAATCTTTTTCATGGAAATCCCAGTCATATGAGTCGAGTCCATGCATGCTACGATCACGGTATGAATTTGAAGGCAAAATATTTTTTTGCAGATCTTAGATTAGGTCTTCCCCTGTCCATAATGCTAAATTGAGGAAGTAAAATAGAAATAGTAATGGGAAACAGAACAGAAATGTACAGTGATCACGCATTTTGTGCCCACAATCTTTTTCATGGAAATCCCAGTGATATGTGTCGAGTCCAGGCATGCTACGATCACGGTATGAATTTGAAGGCAAAATATTTTTTTGCAGATCTTAGATTAGGTATTTCCCTATCTATAATGCTAAATTGAGGAAGTAAAATAGAAATAGTAATGGGAAACAGAAGAGAAATGTACAGTGATCACCCATTTTGTGCCCACAATCTTTTTCATGGAAATCCCAGTCATATGAGTCGAGTCCATGCATGCTACGATCACGGTATGAATTTGAAGGCAAAATATTTTTTTGCTGATCTTAGATTAGGTCTTTCCCTGTCCATAATGCTAAATTGAGGAAGTAAAATAGAAATAGTAATGGGAAACAGAAGAGAATTATACAGTGATCACGCATTTTGTGCCCACAATCTTTTTCATGGAAATCCCAGTCATATGAGTCGAGTCCAGGCATGCTACGATCACGGTATGAATTTGAAGGCAAAATATTTTTTTGCAGATCTTAGATTAGGTCTTTCCCTGTCCATAATGCTAAATTGAGGAAGTAAAATAGAAATAGTAATGGGAAACAGAAGAGAAATGTACAGTGATCACGCATTTTGTGCCCACAATCTTTTTCATGGAAATCCCAGTCATATGAGTCGAGTCCAGGCATGCTACGATCACGGTATGAATTTGAAGGCAAAATATTTTTTTATAGATCTTAGATTAGGTCTTTCCCTGTCCATAATGGTAAATTGAGGAAGTAAAATAGAAATAGTAATGGGAAACAGAAGAGAAATGTACAGTGATCACCCATTTTGTGCCCACAATCTTTTTCATGGAAATCCCAGTCATATGAGTCGAGTCCAGGCATGCTACGATCACGGTATGAATTTGAAGGTTAAATATTTTTTTGCAGATCTTAGATTAGGTCTTTCCCAGTCCATAATGCTAAATTGAGGAAGTAAAATAGAAATACTAATGGGAAATAGAAGAGATATGTACAGTGATCACGCATTTTGTGCCCACAATCTTTTTCATGGAAATCCCAGTCATATGAGTCGAGTCCAGGCATGCTACGATCACGGTATGAATTTGAAGGCAAAATATTTTTTTGCAGATCTTAGATTAGGTCTTCCCCTGTCCATAATGCTAAATTGAGGAAGTAAAATAGAAATTGTAATGGGAAACAGAAGAGAAATGTACAGTGATCACGCATTTTGGGCCCACAATCTTTTTCATGGAAATCCCAGTCATATGAGTCGAGTCCAGGCATGCTACGATCACGGTATGAATTTGAAGGCAAAATATTTTTTTGCAGATCTTAGATTAGGTCTTTCCCTGTCCATAATGCTAAATTGAGGAAGTAAAATAGAAATAGTAATGGGAAACAGAAGAGAAATGTACAGTGATCACGCATTTTGTGCCCACAATCTTTTTCATGGAAATCCCAGTCATATGAGTCGAATCCAGGCATGCTACGATCACGGTATGAATTTGAAGGCAAAATATTTTTTTATAGATCTTAGATTAGGTCTTTCCCTGTCCATAATGCTAAATTGAGGAAGTAAAATAGAAATACTAATGGGAAACAGAACAGAAATGTACAGTGATCACACATTTTCTGCCCACAATCTTTTTCATGGAAATCCCAGTCATATGAGTCGAGTCCATGCATGCTACGATCACGGTATGAATTTGAAGGCAAAATATTTTTTTGCAGATCTTAGATTAGGTCTTTCCCTGTCTATAATGCTAAATTGAGGAAGTAAAATAGAAATAGTAATGGGAAACAGAAGAGAAATGTACAGTGATCACCCATTTTCTGCCCACAATCTTTTTCATGGAAATCCCAGTCATATGAGTCGAGTCCATGCATGCTACGATCACGGTATGAATTTGAAGGCAAAATATTTTTTTGCTGATCTTAGATTAGGTCTTTCCCTGTCCATAATGCTAAATTGAGGAAGTAAAATAGAAATAGTAATGGGAAACAGAAGAGAAATATACAGTGATCACGCATTTTGTGCCCACAATCTTTTTCATGGAAATCCCAGTCATATGAGTCGTGTCCAGGCATGCTACGATCACGGTATGAATTTGAAGGCAGAATATTTTTTTGCAGATCTTAGATTAGGTCTTTCCCTGTCCATAATGCTAAATTGAGGAAGTAAAATAGAAATAGTAATGGGAAACAGAAGAGAAATTTACAGTGATCACACATTTTCTGCCCACAATCTTTTTCATGGAAATCCCAGTCATATGAGACGAGTCCATGCATGCTACGATCACGGTATGAATTTGAAGGCAAAATATTTTTTTGCAGATCTTAGATTAGGTCTTCCCCTGTCCATAATGCTAAATTGAGGAAGTAAAATAGAAATAGTAATGGGAAACAGAACAGAAATGTACAGTGATCACGCATTTTGTGCCCACAATCTTTTTCATGGAAATCCCAGTGATATGTGTCGAGTCCAGGCATGCTACGATCACGGTATGAATTTGAAGGCAAAATATTTTTTTGCAGATCTTAGATTAGGTATTTCCCTATCTATAATGCTAAATTGAGGAAGTAAAATAGAAATAGTAATGGGAAACAGAAGAGAAATGTACAGTGATCACCCATTTTGTGCCCACAATCTTTTTCATGGAAATCCCAGTCATATGAGTCGAGTCCATGCATGCTACGATCACGGTATGAATTTGAAGGCAAAATATTTTTTTGCTGATCTTAGATTAGGTCTTTCCCTGTCCATAATGCTAAATTGAGGAAGTAAAATAGAAATAGTAATGGGAAACAGAAGAGAATTATACAGTGATCACGCATTTTGTGCCCACAATCTTTTTCATGGAAATCCCAGTCATATGAGTCGAGTCCAGGCATGCTACGATCACGGTATGAATTTGAAGGCAAAATATTTTTTTATAGATCTTAGATTAGGTCTTTCCCTGTCCATAATGGTAAATTGAGGAAGTAAAATAGAAATAGTAATGGGAAACAGAAGAGAAATGTACAGTGATCACCCATTTTGTGCCCACAATCTTTTTCATGGAAATCCCAGTCATATGAGTCGAGTCCAGGCATGCTACGATCACGGTATGAATTTGAAGGGAAAATATTTTTTTGCAGATCTTAGATTAGGTCTTCCCCTGTCCATAATGCTAAATTGAGGAATTAAAATAGAAATAGTAATGGGAAACAGAACAGAAATGTACAGTTATCACGCATTTTGTGCCCACAATCTTTTTCATGGAAATCCCAGTCATATGAGTCGAGTCCAGGCATGCTACGATCACGGTATGAATTTGAAGGGAAAATATTTTTTTGCAGATCTTAGATTAGGTCTTCCCCTGTCCATAATGCTAAATTGAGGAATTAAAATAGAAATAGTAATGGGAAACAGAACAGAAATGTACAGTTATCACGCATTTTGTGCCCACAATCTTTTTCATGGAAATCCTGTGATATGTGTCGAGTCCAGGCATGCTACGATCACGGTATGAATTTGAAGGCAAAATATTTTTTTGCTGATCTTAGATTAGGTCTTTCCCTGTCCATAATGCTAAATTGAGGAAGTAAAATAGAAATAGTAATGGGAAACAGAACAGAAATGTACAGTGATCAAGCATTTTTGCCCACAATCTTTTTCATGGAAATCCCAGTGATATGTGTCGAGTCCAGGCATGCTACGATCACGGTATGAATTTGAAGGCAAAATATTTTTTTGCAGATCTTAGATTAGGTCTTTCCCTGTCCATAATGCTAAATTGAGGAAGTAAAATAGAAATAGTAATGGGAAACAGAAGAGAAATATACAGTGATCACGCATTTTGTGCCCACAATCTTTTTCATGGAAATCCCAGTCATATGAGTCGTGTCCAGGCATGCTACGATCACGGTATGAATTTGAAGGCAGAATATTTTTTTGCAGATCTTAGATTAGGTCTTTCCCTGTCCATAATGCTAAATTGAGGAAGTAAAATAGAAATAGTAATGGGAAACAGAAGAGAAATTTACAGTGATCACACATTTTCTGCCCACAATCTTTTTCATGGAAATCCCAGTCATATGAGTCGAGTCCATGCATGATACGATCACGGTATGAATTTGAAGGCAAAATACTTTTTTGCAGATCTCAGATTAGGTCTTTCCCTGTCCATAATGCTAAATTGAGGAAGTAAAATAGAAATAGTAATGGGAAACAGAAGAGAAAAGTACAGTGATCACCCATTTTGTGCCCACAATCTTTTTCATGGAAATCCCAGTCATATGAGTCGAGTCCAGGCATGCTACGATCACGGTATGAATTTGAAGGCAAAATATTTTTTTATAGATCTTAGATTAGGTCTTTCCCTGTCCATAATGCTAAATTGAGGAAGTAAAATAGAAATACTAATGGGAAACAGAACAGAAATGTACAGTGATCACACATTTTCTGCCCACAATCTTTTTCATGGAAATCCCAGTCATATGAGTCGAGTCCATGCATGCTACGATCACGGTATGAATTTGAAGGCAAAATATTTTTTTGCTGATCTTAGATTAGGTCTTTCCCTGTCCATAATGCTAAATTGAGGAAGTAAAATAGAAATAGTAATGGGAAACAGAAGAGAAATATACAGTGATCACGCATTTTGTGCCCACAATCTTTTTCATGGAAATCCCAGTCATATGAGTCGTGTCCAGGCATGCTACGATCACGGTATGAATTTGAAGGCAAAATATTTTTTTGCAGATCTTAGATTAGGTCTTTCCCTGTCCATAATGCTAAATTGAGGAAGTAAAATAGAAATAGTAATGGGAAACAGAAGAGAAATTTACAGTGATCACACATTTTCTGCCCACAATCTTTTTCATGGAAATCCCAGTCTTATGAGACGAGTCCATGCATGCTACGATCACGGTATGAATTTGAAGGCAAAATATTTTTTTGCAGATCTTAGATTAGGTCTTTCCCTGTCCATAATGCTAAATTGAGGAAGTAAAATAGAAATAGTAATGGGAAACAGAAGAGAAATGTACAGTGATCACCCATTTCGTGCCCACAATCTTTTTCATGGAAATCCCAGTCATATGAGTCGAGTCCATGCATGCTACGATCACGGTATGAATTTGAAGGCAAAATATTTTTTTGCTGATCTTAGATTAGGTCTTTCCCTGTCCATAATGCTAAATTGAGGAAGTAAAATAGAAATAGTAATGGGAAACAGAAGAGAATTATACAGTGATCACGCATTTTGTGCCCACAATCTTTTTCATGGAAATCCCAGTCATATGAGTCGAGTCCAGGCATGCTACGATCACGGTATGAATTTGAAGGCAAAATATTTTTTTATAGATCTTAGATTAGGTCTTTCCCTGTCCATAATGGTAAATTGAGGAAGTAAAATAGAAATAGTAATGGGAAACAGAAGAGAAATGTACAGTGATCACCCATTTTGTGCCCACAATCTTTTTCATGGAAATCCCAGTCATATGAGTCGAGTCCAGGCATGCTACGATCACGGTATGAATTTGAAGGGAAAATATTTTTTTGCAGATCTTAGATTAGGTCTTCCCCTGTCCATAATGCTAAATTGAGGAATTAAAATAGAAATAGTAATGGGAAACAGAACAGAAATGTACAGTTATCACGCATTTTGTGCCCACAATCTTTTTCATGGAAATCCCAGTCATATGAGTCGAGTCCAGGCATGCTACGATCACGGTATGAATTTGAAGGGAAAATATTTTTTTGCAGATCTTAGATTAGGTCTTCCCCTGTCCATAATGCTAAATTGAGGAATTAAAATAGAAATAGTAATGGGAAACAGAACAGAAATGTACAGTTATCACGCATTTTGTGCCCACAATCTTTTTCATGGAAATCCTGTGATATGTGTCGAGTCCAGGCATGCTACGATCACGGTATGAATTTGAAGGCAAAATATTTTTTTGCTGATCTTAGATTAGGTCTTTCCCTGTCCATAATGCTAAATTGAGGAAGTAAAATAGAAATAGTAATGGGAAACAGAACAGAAATGTACAGTGATCAAGCATTTTTGCCCACAATCTTTTTCATGGAAATCCCAGTGATATGTGTCGAGTCCAGGCATGCTACGATCACGGTATGAATTTGAAGGCAAAATATTTTTTTGCAGATCTTAGATTAGGTCTTTCCCTGTCCATAATGCTAAATTGAGGAAGTAAAATAGAAATAGTAATGGGAAACAGAAGAGAAATATACAGTGATCACGCATTTTGTGCCCACAATCTTTTTCATGGAAATCCCAGTCATATGAGTCGTGTCCAGGCATGCTACGATCACGGTATGAATTTGAAGGCAGAATATTTTTTTGCAGATCTTAGATTAGGTCTTTCCCTGTCCATAATGCTAAATTGAGGAAGTAAAATAGAAATAGTAATGGGAAACAGAAGAGAAATTTACAGTGATCACACATTTTCTGCCCACAATCTTTTTCATGGAAATCCCAGTCATATGAGTCGAGTCCATGCATGATACGATCACGGTATGAATTTGAAGGCAAAATACTTTTTTGCAGATCTCAGATTAGGTCTTTCCCTGTCCATAATGCTAAATTGAGGAAGTAAAATAGAAATAGTAATGGGAAACAGAAGAGAAAAGTACAGTGATCACCCATTTTGTGCCCACAATCTTTTTCATGGAAATCCCAGTCATATGAGTCGAGTCCAGGCATGCTACGATCACGGTATGAATTTGAAGGCAAAATATTTTTTTATAGATCTTAGATTAGGTCTTTCCCTGTCCATAATGCTAAATTGAGGAAGTAAAATAGAAATACTAATGGGAAACAGAACAGAAATGTACAGTGATCACACATTTTCTGCCCACAATCTTTTTCATGGAAATCCCAGTCATATGAGTCGAGTCCATGCATGCTACGATCACGGTATGAATTTGAAGGCAAAATATTTTTTTGCTGATCTTAGATTAGGTCTTTCCCTGTCCATAATGCTAAATTGAGGAAGTAAAATAGAAATAGTAATGGGAAACAGAAGAGAAATATACAGTGATCACGCATTTTGTGCCCACAATCTTTTTCATGGAAATCCCAGTCATATGAGTCGTGTCCAGGCATGCTACGATCACGGTATGAATTTGAAGGCAAAATATTTTTTTGCAGATCTTAGATTAGGTCTTTCCCTGTCCATAATGCTAAATTGAGGAAGTAAAATAGAAATAGTAATGGGAAACAGAAGAGAAATTTACAGTGATCACACATTTTCTGCCCACAATCTTTTTCATGGAAATCCCAGTCTTATGAGACGAGTCCATGCATGCTACGATCACGGTATGAATTTGAAGGCAAAATATTTTTTTGCAGATCTTAGATTAGGTCTTTCCCTGTCCATAATGCTAAATTGAGGAAGTAAAATAGAAATAGTAATGGGAAACAGAAGAGAAATGTACAGTGATCACCCATTTCGTGCCAACAATCTTTTTCATGGAAATCCCAGTCATATGAGTCGAGTCCATGCATGCTACGATCACGGTATGAATTTGAAGGGAAAATATTTTTTTGCAGATCTTAGATTAGGTCTTCCCCTGTCCATAATGCTAAATTGAGGAAGTAAAATAGAAATAGTAATGGGAAACAGAACAGAAATGTACAGTGATCACGCATTTTGTGCCCACAATCTTTTTCATGGAAATCCCAGTGATATGTGTCGAGTCCAGGCATGCTACGATCACGGTATGAATTTGAAGGCAAAATTCTTTTTTTGCAGATCTTAGATTAGGTATTTCCCTGTCTATAATGCTAAATTGTGGAAGTAAAATAGAAATAGTAACGGGAAACAGAAGAGAAATGTACAGTGATCACCCATTTTGTGCCCACAATCTTTTTCATGGAAATCCCAGTCATATGAGTCGAGTCCATGCATGCTACGATGACGGTATGAATTTGAAGGCAAAATATTTTTTTGCAGATCTTAGATTAGGTCTTTCCCTGTCCATAATGCTAAATTGAGGAAGTAAAATAGAAATAGTAATGGGAAACAGAAGAGAAATGTACAGTGATCACGCATTTTGTGCCCACAAACTTTTTCATGGAAATCCCAGTCATATGAGTCGAGTCCAGGCATGCTACGATCACGGTATGAATTTGAAGACAAAATATTTTTTTATAGATCTTAGATTAGGTCTTTCCCTGTCCATAATGCTAAATTGAGGAAGTAAAATAGAAATACTAATGGGAAACAGAACAGAAATGTACAGTGATCACACATTTTCTGCCCACAATCTTTTTCATGGAAATCCCAGTCATATGAGTCGAGTCCATGCATGCTACGATCACGGTATGAATTTGAAGGCAAAATATTCTTTTGCTGATCTTAGATTAGGTCTTTCCCTGTCCATAATGCTAAATTGAGGAAGTAAAATAGAAATAGTAATGGGAAACAGAAGAGAAAAGTACAGTGATCACCCATTTTGTGCCCACAATCTTTTTCATGGAAATCCCAGTCATATGAGTCGAGTCCATGCATGCTACGATGACGGTATGAATTTGAAGGCAAAATATTTTTTTGCAGATCTTAGATTAGGTCTTTCCCTGTCCATAATGCTAAATTGAGGAAGTAAAATAGAAATAGTAATGGGAAACAGAAGAGAAATGTACAGTGATCACGCATTTTGTGCCCACAAACTTTTTCATGGAAATCCCAGTCATATGAGTCGAGTCCAGGCATGCTACGATCACGGTATGAATTTGAAGACAAAATATTTTTTTATAGATCTTAGATTAGGTCTTTCCCTGTCCATAATGCTAAATTGAGGAAGTAAAATAGAAATACTAATGGGAAACAGAACAGAAATGTACAGTGATCACACATTTTCTGCCCACAATCTTTTTCATGGAAATCCCAGTCATATGAGTCGAGTCCATGCATGCTACGATCACGGTATGAATTTGAAGGCAAAATATTCTTTTGCTGATCTTAGATTAGGTCTTTCCCTGTCCATAATGCTAAATTGAGGAAGTAAAATAGAAATAGTAATGGGAAACAGAAGAGAAAAGTACAGTGATCACCCATTTTGTGCCCACAATCTTTTTCATGGAAATCCCAGTCATATGAGTCGTGTCCAGGCATGCTACGATCACGGTATGAATATGAAGGCAAAATATTTTTTTGCAGATCTTAGATTAGGTCTTTCCCTGTCCATAATGCTAAATTGAGGAAGTAAAATAGAAATAGTAATGGGAAACAGAAGAGAAATGTACAGTGATCACCCATTTTGTGCCCACAATCTTTTTCATGGAAATCCCAGTCATATGAGTCGAGTCCATGCATGCTACGATCACGGTATGAATTTGATGGCAAAATATTTTTTTGCAGATCTTAGATTAGGTCTTTCCCTGTCCATAATGCTAAATTGAGGAAGTAAAATAGAAATAGTAATGGGAAACAGAAGAGAAATTTACAGTGATCACACATTTTCTGCCCACAATCTTTTTCATGGAAATCCCAGTCATATGAGTCGAGTCCAGGCATGCTACGATCACGGTATGAATTTGAAGGTTAAATTTTTTTTTGCAGATCTTAGATTAGGTCTTTCCCAGTCCATAATGCTAAATTGAGGAAGTAAAATAGAAATACTAATGGGAAATAGAAGAGATATGTACAGTGATCACGCATTTTGTGCCCACAATCTTTTTCATGGAAATCCCAGTCATATGAGTCGAGTCCAGGCATGCTACGATCACGGTATGAATTTGAAGGGAAAATATTTTTTTGCAGATCTTAGATTAGGTCTTCCCCTGTCCATAATGCTAAATTGAGGAAGTAAAATAGAAATAGTAATGGGAAACAGAACAGAAATGTACAGTGATCACGCATTATGTCCCCACAATCTTTTTCATGGAAATCCCAGTGATATGTGTCGAGTCCAGGCATGCTACGATCACGGTATGAATTTGAAGGCAAAATATTTTTTTGCAGATCTTAGATTAGGTATTTCCCTGTCTATAATGCTAAATTGAGGAAGTAAAATAGAAATAGTAATGGGAAACAGAAGAGAAATGTACAGTGATCACCCATTTTGTGCCCACAATCTTTTTCATGGAATTCCCAGTCATATGAGACGAGTCCATGCATGCTACGATCACGGTATGAATTTGAAGGCAAAATATTTTTTTGCAGATCTTAGATTAGGTCTTTCCCTGTCCATAATGCTAAATTGAGGAAGTAAAATAGAAATAGTAATGGGAAGCAGAACAGAAATGTACAGTGATCACGCATTTTGTGCCCACAATCTTTTTCATGGAAATCCCAGTCATATGAGTCGAGTCCAGGCATGCTACGATCACGGTATGAATTTGAAGGCAAAATATTTTTTTGCAGATCTTAGATTAGGTCTTTCCCTGTCCATAATGCTAAATTGAGGAAGTAAAATAGAAATAGTAATGGGAAACAGAAGAGAAATGTACAGTGATCACGCATTTTGTCCCCACAATCTTTTTCATGGAAGTCCCAGTCATATGAGTCGAGTCCAGGCATGCTACGATCACGATATGAATTTGAAGGCAAAATATTTTTTTACAGATCTTAGATTAGGTCTTTCCCTGTCCATAATGCTAAATTGAGGAAGTAAAATAGAAATACTAATGGGAAACAGAACAGAAATGTACAGTGATCACACATTTTCTGCCCACAATCTTTTTCATGGAAATCCCAGTCATATGAGTCGAGTCCATGCATGCTACGATCACGGTATGAATTTGAAGGCAAAATATTTTTTTGCTGATCTTAGATTAGGTCTTTCCCTGTCCATAATGCTAAATTGAGGAAGTAAAATAGAAATAGTAATGGGAAACAGAAGAGAAATGTACAGTGATCACCCATTTTGTGCCCACAATCATTTTCATGGAAATCCCAGTCATATGAGTTGAGTCCATGCATGCTACGATCTCGGTATGAATTTGAAGGCAAAATATTTTTTTGCAGATCTTAGATTAGGTCTTTCCCTGTCCATAATGCTAAATTGAGGAAGTAAAATAGAAATAGTAATGGGAAACAGAAGAGAAATGTACAGTGATCACCCATTTTGTGCCCACAATCTTTTTCATGGAAATCCCAGTCATATGAGTCGAGTCCATGCATGCTACGATCACGGTATGAATTTGAAGGCGAAATATTTTTTTGCTGATCGTAGATTAGGTCTTTCCCTGTCCATAATGCTAAATTGAGGAAGTAAAATAGAAATAGTAATGGGAAACAGAAGAGAAATGTACAGTGATCACGCATTTTGTGCCCACAATCTTTTTCATGGAAATGCCAGTCATATGAGTCGTGTCCAGGCATGCTACGATCACGGTATGAATTTGAAGGCAAAATATTTTTTTGCAGATCTTAGATTAGGTCTTTCCCTGTCCATAATGCTAAATTCAGGAAGTAAAATAGAAATAGTAATGGGAAGCAGAAGAGAAATGTACAGTGATCATGCATTTTGTGCCCACAATCTTTTTCATGGAAATCCCAGTCATATGAGTCGAGTCCATGCATGCTACGATCACGGTATGAATTTGAAGGCAAAATATTTTTTTGCTGATCTTAGATTAGGTCTTTCCCTGTCCATAATGCTAAATTAAGGAAGTAAAATAGAAATAGTAATGGGAAATAGAAGAGAAATGTACAGTGATCACCCATTTTGTGCCCACAATCTTTTTCATGGAAATCCCAGTCATATGAGTCGAGTCCAGGCATGCTACGATCACGGTATGAATTTGAAGGCAAAATATTTTTTTGCAGATCTTAGATTAGGTCTTTCCCAGTCCATAATGCTAAATTGAGGAAGTAAAATAGAAATACTAATGGGAAATAGAAGAGAAATGTACAGTGATCACCCATTTTGTGCACACAATCTTTTTCATGGAAATCCCAGTCATATGAGTCGAGTCCAGGCATGCTACGATCACGGTATGAATTTGAAGGCAAAATATTTTTTTGCAGGTCTTAGATTTGGTCTTTCCCTGTCCATAATGCTAAATTGAGGAAGTAAAATAGAAATAGTAATGGGAAACAGAAGGAGAATGTACAGTGATAACGCATTTTGTGCCCACAATCTTTTTCATGGAAATCCCAGTCATATGAGTCGAGTCCAGGCATGCTACGATCACGGTATGAATTTGAAGGCAAAATATTTTTTTGCAGATCTTAGATTACGTCTTTCCCAGTCCATAATGCTAAATTGAGGAAGTAAAATAGAAATACTAATGGGAAATAGAAGAGAAATGTACAGTGATCACGCATTTTGTGCCCACAATCTTTTTCATGGAAATCCCAGTCATATGAGTCGAGTCCAGGCATGCTACGATTACGGTATGAATTTGAAGGCAAAATATATTTTTGCAGATCTTAGATTACGTCTTTCCCAGTCCATAATGCTAAATTGAGGAAGTAAAATAGAAATAGTAATGGGAAACAGAAGAGAAATGTACAGTGATCACGCATTTTGTGCCCACAATCTTTTTCATGGAAATCCCAGTCATATGAGTCGAGTCCAGGCATGCTACGATCACGGTATGAATTTGAAGACAAAATATTTTTTTGCAGATCTTAGATTAGGTCTTTCCCTGTCTATAATGCTAAATTGAGGAAGTAAAATAGAAATAGTAATGGGAAACAGAAGAGAAATGTACAGTGATCACGCATTTTGTGCCCACAATCTTTTTCATGGAAATCCCAGTCATATGAGTCGAGTCCAGGCATGCTACGATCACGGTATGAATTTGAAGGCAAAATATTTTTTTGCAGGTCTTAGATTAGGTCTTTCCCTGTCCATAATGCTAAATTGAGGAAGTAAAATAGAAATAGTAATGGGAAACAGAAGAGAAATGTACAGTGATCACGCATTTTGTGCCCACAATCTTTTTCATGGAAATCCCAGTCATATGAGTCGAGTCCAGGCATGCTACGATCACGGTATGAATTTGAAGGCAAAATATTTTTTTGCAGATCTTAGATTACGTCTTTCCCAGTCCATAATGCTAAATTGAGGAAGTAAAATAGAAATAGTAATGGGAAACAGAAGAGAAATGTACAGTGATCACGCATTTTGTGCCCACAATCTTTTTCATGGAAATCCCAGTCATATGAGTCGAGTCCAGGCATGCTACGATCACGGTATGAATTTGAAGACAAAATATTTTTTTGCAGATCTTAGATTAGGTCTTTCCCTGTCTATAATGCTAAATTGAGGAAGTAAAATAGAAATAGTAATGGGAAACAGAAGAGAAATGTACAGTGATCACGCATTTTGTGCCCACAATCTTTTTCATGGAAATCCCAGTCATATGAGTCGAGTCCAGGCATGCTACGATCACGGTATGAATTTGAAGGCAAAATATTTTTTTGCAGGTCTTAGATTAGGTCTTTCCCTGTCCATAATGCTAAATTGAGGAAGTAAAATAGAAATAGTAATGGGAAACAGAAGAGAAATGTACAGTGATCACGCATTTTGTGCCCAAAATCTTTTTCATGGAAATCCCAGTCATATGAGTCGAGTCCAGGCATACTACGATCACGGTATGAATTTGAAGGCAAAATATTTTTTTGCAGATCTTAGATTAGGTCTTTCCCTGTCCATAATGGTAAATTGAGGAAGTAAAATAGAAATTGTAATGGGAAACAGAAGAGAAATGTACAGTGATCACACATTTTCTGCCCACAATCTTTTTCATGGAAATCCCAGTCATATGAGTCGAGTCCATGCATGCTACGATCACGGTATGAATTTGAAGGCAAAATATTTTTTTGCTGATCTTAGATTAGGTCTTTCCCTATCCATAATGCTAAATTCAGGAAGTAAAATAGAAATAGTAATGGTAAACAGAAGAGAAATGTACAGTGATCACGCATTTTGTGCCCACAATCTTTTTCATGGAAATCCCAGTCATATGAGTCGAGTCCAGGCATGCTACGATCACGGTATGAATTTGAAGGCAAAATATTTTTTTGCAGGTCTTAGATTACGTCTTTCCCAGTCCATAATGCTAAATTGAGGAAGTAAAATAGAAATACTAATGGGAAACAGAAGAGAAATGTACAGTGATCACGCATATTGTGCCCACAATCTTTTTCATGGAAATTCCAGTCATATGAGTCGAGTCCAGGCATGCTACGATCACGGTATGAATTTGATGGCAAAATATTTTTTTGCAGATCTTAGATTAGGTCTTTCCCTGTCCATAATGCTAAATTGAGGAAGTAAAATAGAAATAGTAATGGGAAATAGAAGAGAAATGTACAGTGATAACGCATTTTGTGCCCACAATCTTTTTCATGGAAATCCCAGTTATATGAGTCGAGTCCAGTCATGCTACGATCACGGTATGAATTTGAAGGCAAAATATTTTTTTGCAGATCTTAGATTACGTCTTTCCCAGTCCATAATGCTAAATTGAGGAAGTAAAATAGAAATAGTAATGGGAAACAGAAGAGAAATGTACAGTGATCACGCATTTTGAGCTCAGAATCTTTTTCATGGAAATCCCAGTCATATGAGTCGAGTCCAGGCATGCTACGATCACGGTATGAATTTGAAGGCAAAATATTTTTTTGCAGGTCTTAGATTAGGTCTTTCCCTGTCCATAATGCTAAATTGAGGAAGTAAAATAGAAATAGTAATGGGAAACAGAAGAGAAATGTACAGTGATCACGCATTTTGTGCCCACAATCTTTTTCATGGAAATCCCAGTCATATGAGTCGAGTCCAGGCATACTACGATCACGGTATGAATTTGAAGGCAAAATATTTTTTTGCAGATCTTAGATTAGGTCTTTCCCTGTCCATAATGGTAAATTGAGGAAGTAAAATAGAAATTGTAATGGGAAACAGAAGAGAAATGTACAGTGATCACACATTTTCTGCCCACAATCTTTTTCATGGAAATCCCAGTCATATGAGTCGAGTCCATGCATGCTACGATCACGGTATGAATTTGAAGGCAAAATATTTTTTTGCTGATCTTAGATTAGGTCTTTCCCTATCCATAATGCTAAATTGAGGAAGTAAAATAGAAATAGTAATGGGAAACAGAAGAGGAATGTACAGTGATCACGTATTTTGTGCCCACAATCTTTTTCATGGAAATCCCAGTCATATGAGTCGAGTCCAGGCATACTACGATCACGGTATGAATTTGAAGGCAAAATATTTTTTTGCTGATCTTAGATTAGGTCTTTCCATGTCCATAATGCTAAATTGAGGAAGTAAAATAGAAATAGTAATGGGAAACAGAAGAGAAATGTACAGTGATCACACATTTTCTGCCCACAATCTTTGTCATGGAAAACCCAGTCATATGAGACGAGTCCATGCATGCTACGATCACGGTATGAATTTGAAGTCAAAATATTTTTTTGCAGATCTTAGATTAGGTCTTTCCCTGTCCATAATGCTAAATTGAGGAAGTAAAATAGAAATAGTAATGGGAAACAGAAGAGAAATGTACAGTGATCACGCATTTTGTGCCCACAATCTTTTTCATGGAAATCCCAGTCATATGAGTCGTGTCCAGGCATGCTACGATCACGGTATGAATTTGTAGGCAAAATATTTTTTTGCAGATCTTAGATTACGTCTTTCCCAGTCCATAATGCTAAATTGAGGAAGTAAAATAGAAATACTAATCGGAAACAGAAGAGAAATGTACAGTGATCACGCATTTTGTGCCCACAATCTTTTTCATGGAAATCCCAGTCATATGAGTCGAGTCCAGGCATGCTACGATCACGGTATGAATTTGAAGGCAAAATATTTTTTTGCAGATCTTAGATTACGTCTTTCCCAGTCCATAATGCTAAATTGAGGAAGTAAAATAGAAATAGTAATGGGAAACAGAAGAGAAATGTACAGTGATCACGCATTTTGTGCCCACAATCTTTTTCATGGAAATCCCAGTCATATAAGTCGAGTCCTGTCATGCTACGATCACGGTATGAATTTGAAGACAAAATATTTTTTTGCAGATCTTAGATTAGGTCTTTCCTTGTCTATAATGCTAAATTGAGGAAGTAAAATAGAAATAGTAATGGGAAACAGAAGAGAAATGTACAGTGATCACGCATTTTGTGCCCACAATCATTTTTATGGAAATCCCAGTCATATGAGTCGAGTCCAGGCATACTACGATCACGGTATGAATTTGAAGGCAAAATATTTTTTTGCAGATCTTAGATTAGGTCTTTCCATGTCCATAATGCTAAATTGAGGAAGTAAAATAGAAATAGTAATGGGAAACAGAAGAGAAATGTACAGTGATCACACATTTTCAGCCCACAATCTTTTTCATGGAAAACCCAGTCATATGAGACGAGTCCATGCATGCTACGATCACGGTATGAATTTGAAGGCAAAATATTTTTTTGCAGATCTTAGATTAGGTCTTTCCCTGTCCATAATGCTAAATTGAGGAAGTAAAATAGAAATAGTAATGGGAAACAGAAGAGAAATGTACAGTGATCACGCATTTTGTGCCCACAATCTTTTTCATGGAAATCCCAGTCATATAAGTCGAGTCCTGTCATGCTACGATCACGGTATGAATTTGAAGACAAAATATTTTTTTGCAGATCTTAGATTAGGTCTTTCCTTGTCTATAATGCTAAATTGAGGAAGTAAAATAGAAATAGTAATGGGAAACAGAAGAGAAATGTACAGTGATCACGCATTTTGTGCCCACAATCTTTTTTATGGAAATCCCAGTCATATGAGTCGAGTCCAGGCATGCTACGATCACGGTATGAATTTGAAGGCAAAATATTTTTTTGCAGATCTTAGATTAGGTCTTTCCCAGTCCATAATGCTAAATTGAGGAAGTAAAATTGAAATAGTAATGGGAAACAGAAGAGAAATGTACAGTGATCACGCATTTTGTGCCCACAATCTTTTTCATGGAAATCCCAGTCATATGAGTCGAGTCCAGGCATGCTACGATCACGGTATGAATTTGAAGGCAAAATATTTTTTTGCAGATCTTAGATTAGGTCTTTCCCTGTCCATAATGCTAAATTGAGGAAGTAAAATAGAAATAGTAATGGGAAACAGAAGAGAAATGTACAGTGATCACGCATTTTGTGCCCACAATCTTTTTCATGGAAATCCCAGTCATATGAGTCGAGTCCATGCATGCTACGATCACGGTATGAATTTGAAGGCAAAATATTTTTTTGCTGATCTTAGATTAGGTCTTTCCCTGTCCATAATGCTAAATTGAGGAAGTAAAATAGAAATAGTAATGGGAAACAGAAGAGGAATGTACAGTGATCACGTATTTTGTGCCCACAATCTTTTTCATGGAAATCCCAGTCATATGAGTCGAGTCCAGGCATACTACGATCACGGTATGAATTTGAAGGCAAAATATTTTTTTGCAGATCTTAGATTAGGTCTTTCCCTGTCCATAATGCTAAATTGAGGAAGTAAAATAGAAATACTAATGGGAAATAGAAGACAAATGTACAGTGATCACCCATTTTGTGCCCACAATCTTTTTCATGGAAATCCCAGTCATATGAGTCGAGTCCAGGCATACTACGATCACGGTATGAATTTGAAGGCAAAATATTTTTTTGCAGATCTTAGATTAGGTCTTTCCCTGTCCATAATGCTAAATTGAGGAAGTAAAATAGAAATAGTAATGGGAAACAGAAGAGGAATGCACAGTGATCACGTAATTTGTGCCCACAATCTTTTTCATGGAAATCCCAGTCATATGAGTCGAGTCCAGGCATACTACGATCACGGTATGAATTTAAAGGCAAAATATTTTTTTGCAGATCTTAGATTAGGTCTTTCCCTGTCCATAATAGTAAATTGAGGAAGTAAAATAGAAATTGGAATGGGAAACAGAAGAGAAATGTACAGTGATCACACATTTTCTGCCCACAATCTTTTTCATGGAAATCCCAGTCATATGAGTCGAGTCCAGGCATGCTACGATCACGGTATGAATTTGAAGGCAAAATATTTTTTTGCAGATCTTAGATTAGGTCTTTCCCAGTCCATAATGCTAAATTGAGGAAGTAAAACAGAAATACTAATGGGAAACAGAAGAGAAATGTACAGTGATCACGCATTTTGTGCCCACAATCTTTTTCATGGAAATCCCAGTCATATGAGTCGAGTCCATGCATGCTACGATCACGGTATGAATTTGAAGGCAAAATATTTTTTTGCTGATCTTAGATTAGGTCTTTCCCTATCCATAATGCTAAATTGAGGAAGTAAAATAGAAATAGTAATGGGAAACAGAAGAGGAATGTACAGTGATCACGTATTTTGTGCCCACAATCTTTTTCATGGAAATCCCAGTCATATGAGTCGAGTCCAGGCATACTACGATCACGGTATGAATTTGAAGGCAAAATATTTTTTTGCAGATCTTAGATTAGGTCTTTCCCAGTCCATAATGCTAAATTGAGGAAGTAAAATAGAAATACTAATGGGAAATAGAAGAGAAATGTACAGTGATCACCCATTTTGTGCCCACAATCTTTTTCATGGAAATCCCAGTCATATGAGTCGAGTCCAGGCATACTACGATCACGGTATGAATTTGAAGGCAAAATATTTTTTTGCAGATCTTAGATTAGGTCTTTCCCTGTCCATAATGCTAAATTGAGGAAGTAAAATAGAAATACTAATGGGAAATAGAAGAGAAATGTACAGTGATCACCCATTTTGTGCCCACAATCTTTTTCATGGAAATCCCAGTCATATGAGTCGAGTCCAGGCATACTACGATCACGGTATGAATTTGAAGGCAAAATATTTTTTTGCAGATCTTAGATTAGGTCTTTCCCTGTCCATAATGCTAAATTGAGGAAGTAAAATAGAAATACTAATGGGAAATAGAAGAGAAATGTACAGTGATCACCCATTTTGTGCCCACAATCTTTTTCATGGAAATCCCAGTCATATGAGTCGAGTCCAGGCATACTACGATCACGGTATGAATTTGAAGGCAAAATATTTTTTTGCAGATCTTAGATTAGGTCTTTCCCTGTCCATAATGCTAAATTGAGGAAGTAAAATAGAAATAGTAATGGGAAACAGAAGAGGAATGCACAGTGATCACGTAATTTGTGCCCACAATCTTTTTCATGGAAATCCCAGTCATATGAGTCGAGTCCAGGCATACTACGATCACGGTATGAATTTGAAGGCAAAATATTTTTTTGCAGATCTTAGATTAGGTCTTTCCCTGTCCATAATAGTAAATTGAGGAAGTAAAATAGAAATTGGAATGGGAAACAGAAGAGAAATGTACAGTGATCACACATTTTCTGCCCACAATCTTTTTCATGGAAATCCCAGTCATATGAGTCGAGTCCAGGCATGCTACGATCACGGTATGAATTTGAAGGCAAAATATTTTTTTGCAGATCTTAGATTAGGTCTTTCCCAGTCCATAATGCTAAATTGAGGAAGTAAAATAGAAATACTAATGGGAAACAGAAGAGAAATGTACAGTGATCACGCATTTTGTGCCCACAATCTTTTTCATGGAAATCCCAGTCATATGAGTCGAGTCCAGGCATGCTACGATCACGGTATGAATTTGAAGGCAAAATATTTTTTTGCAGATCTTAGATTAGGTCTTTCCCTGTCCATAATGCTAAATTGAGGAAGTAAAATAGAAATAGTAATGGGAAACAGAAGAGAAATGTACAGTGATCACGCATTTTGTGCCCACAATCTTTTTCATGGAAATCCCAGTCATATGAGTCGAGTCCAGGCATGCTACGATCACGGTATAAATTTGAAGGCAAAATATTTTTTTGCAGATCTTAGATTAGGTCTTTCCCTGTCCATAATGCTAAATTGAGGAAGTAAAATAGAAATACTAATGGGAAATAGAAGAGAAATGTACAGTGATCTCCCATTTTGTGCCCACAATCTTTTTCATGGAAATCCCAGTCATATGAGTCGAGTCCATGCATGCTACGATCACGGTATGAATTTGAAGGCAAAATATTTTTTTGCTGATCTTAGATTAGGTCTTTCCCTATCCATAATGCTAAATTGAGGAAGTAAAATAGAAATAGTAATGGGAAACAGAAGAGGAATGTACAGTGATCACGTATTTTGTGCCCACAATCTTTTTCATGGAAATCCCAGTCATATGAGTCGAGTCCAGGCATACTACGATCACGGTATGAATTTGAAGGCAAAATATTTTTTTGCAGATCTTAGATTAGGTCTTTCCCAGTCCATAATGCTAAATTGAGGAAGTAAAATAGAAATACTAATGGGAAATAGAAGAGAAATGTACAGTGATCACCCATTTTGTGCCCACAATCTTTTTCATGGAAATCCCAGTCATATGAGTCGAGTCCAGGCATACTACGATCACGGTATGAATTTGAAGGCAAAATATTTTTTTGCAGATCTTAGATTAGGTCTTTCCCTGTCCATAATGCTAAATTGAGGAAGTAAAATAGAAATACTAATGGGAAATAGAAGAGAAATGTACAGTGATCACCCATTTTGTGCCCACAATCTTTTTCATGGAAATCCCAGTCATATGAGTCGAGTCCAGGCATACTACGATCACGGTATGAATTTGAAGGCAAAATATTTTTTTGCAGATCTTAGATTAGGTCTTTCCCTGTCCATAATGCTAAATTGAGGAAGTAAAATAGAAATACTAATGGGAAATAGAAGAGAAATGTACAGTGATCACCCATTTTGTGCCCACAATCTTTTTCATGGAAATCCCAGTCATATGAGTCGAGTCCAGGCATACTACGATCACGGTATGAATTTGAAGGCAAAATATTTTTTTGCAGATCTTAGATTAGGTCTTTCCCTGTCCATAATGCTAAATTGAGGAAGTAAAATAGAAATACTAATGGGAAACAGAAGAGAAATGTACAGTGATCACGCATTTTGTGCCCACAATCTTTTTCATGGAAATCCCAGTCATATGAGTCGAGTCCAGGCATGCTACGATCACGGTATGTATTTGAAGGCAAAATATTTTTTTGCAGATCTTAGATTAGGTCTTTCCCTGTCCATAATGCTAAATTGAGGATGTAAAATAGAAATACTAATGGGAAATAGAAGAGAAATGTACAGTGATCACCCATTTTGTGCCCACAAACTTTTTCATGGAAATCCCAGTCATATGAGTCGAGTCCATGCATGCTACGATCACGGTATGAATTTGAAGGCAAAATATTTTTTTGCTGATCTTAGATTAGGTCTTTCCCTATCCATAATGCTAAATTGAGGAAGTAAAATAGAAATAGTAATGGGAAACAGAAGAGGAATGTACAGTGATCACGTATTTTGTGCCCACAATCTTTTTCATGGAAATCCCAGACGTATGAGTCGAGTCCAGGCATACTACGATCACGGTATGAATATGAAGGCAAAATATTTTTTTGCAGATCTTAGATTAGGTCTTTCCCTGTCCATAATGGTAAATTGAGGAAGTAAAGTAGAAATAGTAATGGGAAACAGAAGAGAAATGTACAGTGATCACCCATTTTGTGCCCACAATCTTTTTCATGGAAATCCCAGTCATATGAGTCGAGTCCAGGCATGCTACGATCACGGTATGAATTTGAAGGCAAAATATTTTTTTGCAGATCTTAGATTAGGTCTTTCCCTGTCCATAATGCTAAATTGTGGAAGTAAAATAGAAATAGTAATGGGAAACAGAAGAGAAATGTACAGTGATCACGCATTTTGTGCCCACAATCTTTTTCATGGAAATCCCAGTCATATGAGTCGAGTCCAGGCATGCTACGATCACGGTATGAATTTGAAGGCAAAATATTTTTTTGCAGATCTTAGATTACGTCTTTCCCAGTCCATAATGCTAAATTGAGGAAGTAAAATAGAAATACTAATGGGAAACAGAAGAGAAATGTACAGTGTTCACGCATTTTGTGCCCACAATCTTTTTCATGGAAATCCCAGTCATATGAGTCGAGTCCAGGCATGCTACGATCACGGTATGAATTTGAAGGCAAAATATTTTTTTGCAGATCTTAGATTAGGTCTTTCCCTGTCCATGATGCTAAATTGAGGAAGTAAAATAGAAATACTAATGGGAAATAGAAGAGAAATGTACAGTGATCACCCATTTTGTGCCCACAATCTTTTTCATGGAAATCCCAGTCATATGAGTCGAGTCCATGCATGCTACGATCACGGTATGAATTTGAAGGCAAAATATTTTTTTGCTGATCTTAGATTAGGTCTTTCCCTATCCATAATGCTAAATTGAGGAAGTAAAATAGAAATAGTAATGGGAAACAGAAGGAGAATGTACAGTGATCACGTATTTTGTGCCCACAATCTTTTTCATGGAAATCCCAGTCATATGAGTCGAGTCCAGGCATACTACGATCACGGTATGAATTTGAAGGCAAAATATTTTTTTGCAGATCTTAGATTAGGTCTTTCCCTGTCCATAATGGTAAATTGAGGAAGTAAAATAGAAATAGTAATGGGAAACAGAAGAGAAATGTACAGTGATCACACATTTTCTGCCCACAATCTTTTTCATGGAAAACCCAGTCATATGAGACAAGTCCAGGCATGCTACGATCACGGTATGAATTTGAAGGCAAAATATTTTTTTGCTGATCTTAGATTAGGTCTTTCCCTGTCCATAATGCTAAATTGTGGAAGTAAAATAGAAATAGTAATGGGAAACAGAAGGAGAATGTACAGTGATCACGTATTTTGTGCCCACAATCTTTTTCATGGAAATCCCAGTCATATGAGTCGAGTCCAGGCATACTACGATCACGGTATGAATTTGAAGGCAAAATATTTTTTTGCAGATCTTAGATTAGGTCTTTCCCTGTCCATAATGGTAAATTGAGGAAGTAAAATAGAAATAGTAATGGGAAACAGAAGAGAAATGTACAGTGATCACACATTTTCTGCCCACAATCTTTTTCATGGAAAACCCAGTCATATGAGACAAGTCCAGGCATGCTACGATCACGGTATGAATTTGAAGGCAAAATATTTTTTTGCTGATCTTAGATTAGGTCTTTCCCTGTCCATAATGCTAAATTGTGGAAGTAAAATAGAAATAGTAATGGGAAACAGAAGAGAAATGTACAGTGATCACGCATTTTGTGCCCACAATCTTTTTCATGGAAATCCCAGTCATATGAGTCGAGTCCAGGCATGCTACGATCACGGAATGAATTTGAAGGCAAAATATTTTTTTGCAGATCTTAGATTACGTCTTTCCCAGTCCATAATGCTAAATTGAGGAAGTAAAATAGAAATACTAATGGGAAACAGAAGAGAAATGTACAGTGATCACGCATTTTGTGCCCACAATCTTTTTCATGGAAATCCCAGTCATATGAGTCGAGTCCAGGCATGCTACGATCACGGTATGAATTTGAAGGCAAAATATTTTTTTGCAGATCTTAGATTAGGTCTTTCCCTGTCCATAATGCTAAATTGAGGAAGTAAAATAGAAATACTAATGGGAAATAGAAGAGAAATGTACAGTGATCACCCATTTTGTGCCCACAATCTTTTTCATGGAAATCCCAGTCATATGAGTCGAGTCCATGCATGCTACGATCACGGTATGAAGTTGAAGGCAAAATATTTTTTTGCTGATCTTAGATTAGGTCTTTCCCTATCCATAATGCTAAATTGAGGAAGTAAAATAGAAATAGTAATGGGAAACAGAAGGAGAATGTACAGTGATCACGTATTTTGTGCCCACAATCTTTTTCATGGAAATCCCAGTCATATGAGTCGAGTCCAGGCATACTACGATCACGGTATGAATTTGAAGGCAAAATATTTTTTTGCAGATCTTAGATTAGGTCTTTCCCTGTCCATAATGGTAAATTGAGGAAGTAAAATAGAAATAGTAATGGGAAACAGAAGAGAAATGTACAGTGATCACACATTTTCTGCCCACAATCTTTTTCATGGAAAACCCAGTCATATGAGACAAGTCCATGCATGCTACGATCACGGTATGAATTTGAAGGCAAAATATTTTTTTGCTGATCTTAGATTAGGTCTTTCCCTATCCATAATGCTAAATTGAGGAAGTAAAATAGAAATAGTAATGGGAAACAGAAGAGAAATGTACAGTGATCACGTATTTTGTGCCCACAATCTTTTTCATGGAAATCCCAGACGTATGAGTCGAGTCCAGGCATACTACGATCACGGTATGAATTTGAAGGCAAAATATTTTTTTGCAGATCTTAGATTAGGTCTTTCCCTGTCCATAATGGTAAATTGAGGAAGTAAAATACAAATAGTAATGGGAAACAGAAGAGAAATGTACAGTGATCACGCATTTTGTGCCCACAATCTTTTTCATGGAAATCCCAGTCATATGAGTCGAGTCCAGGCATGCTACGATCACGGTATGAATTTGAAGGCAAAATATTCTTTTGCAGATCTTAGATTACGTCTTTCCCAGTCCATAATGCTAAATTGAGGAAGTAAAATAGAAATACTAATGGGAAGCAGAAGAGAAATGTACAGTGATCACGCATTTTGTGCCCACAATCTTTTTCATGGAAATCCCAGTCATATGAGTCGAGTCCAGGCATGCTACGATCACGGTATGAATTTGAAGGCAATATATTTTTTTGCAGACCTTAGATTACGTCTTTCCCAGTCCATAATGCTAAATTGAGGAAGTAAAATAGAAATACTAATGGGAAGCAGAAGAGAAATGTACAGTGATCACGCATTTTGTGCCCACAATCTTTTTCATGGAAATCCCAGTCATATGAGTCGAGTCCAGGGATGATACGATCACGGTATGAATTTTAAGGCAAAATATTTTTATGCAGATCTTAGATTAGGTCTTTCCCAGTCCATAATGCTAAATTGAGGATGTAAAATAGAAATACTAATGGGAAATAGAAGAGAAATGTACTGTGATCACCCATTTTGTGCCCACAATCTTTTTCATGGAAATCCCAGTCATATGAGTCGAGTCCATGCATGCTACGATCACGGTATGAATTTGAAGGCAAAATATTTTTTTGCTGATCTTAGATTAGGTCTTTCCCTATCCATAATGCTAAATTGAGGAAGTAAAATAGAAATAGTAATGGGAAACAGAAGGAGAATGTACAGCGATCACGTATTTTGTTGCCACAATCTTTTTCATGGAAATCCCAGTCATATGAGTCGAGTCCAGGCATGCTACGATCACGGTATGAATTTGAAGGCAAAATATTTTTTTGCAGATCTTAGATTACGTCTTTCCCAGTCCATAATGCTAAATTGAGGAAAGTAAAATAGAAATACTAATGGGAAACAGAAGAGAAATGTACAGTGATCACGCATTTTGTGCCCACAATCTTTTTCATGGAAATCCCAGTCATATGAGTCGAGTCCAGGCATGCTACGATCACGGTATGAATTTGAAGACAAAATATTTTTTTGCAGATCTTAGATTAGGTCTTTCCCTGTCTATAATGCTAAATTGAGGAAGTAAAATAGAAATAGTAATGGGAAACAGAAGAGAAATGTACAGTGATCACGCATTTTGTGCCCACAATCTTTTTCATGGAAATCCCAGTCATATGAGTCGAGTCCAGGCATGCTACGATCACGGTATGAATTTGAAGGCAAAATATTTTTTTGCAGATCTTAGATTAGGTCTTTCCCTGTCCATAATGCTAAATTGAGGAAGTAAAATAGAAATAGTAATGGGAAACAGAAGTGAAATGTAAAGTGATCACCTTTTTGTGCCCACAATCTTTTTCATGGAAATCCCAGTCATATGAGTCGAGTCCAGGCATGCTACGATCACGGTATGAATTTGAAGGCAAAATATTTTTTTGCAGATCTTAGATTAGGTCTTTCCCTGTCCATAATGCTAAATTGAGGAAGTAAAATAGAAATAGTAATGGGAAACAGAAGAGAAATGTACAGTGATCACCCATTTTGTGCCCACAATCTTTTTCATGGAAATCCCAGTCATATGAGTCGAGTCCATGCATTCTACGATCACGGTATGAATTTGAAGGCAAAATATTTTTTTGCTGATCTTAGATTACGTCTTTCCCTGTCCATAATGCTAAATTCAGGAAGTAAAATAGAAATAGTAATGGGAAACAGAAGAGAAATGTACAGTGATCACCCATTTTGTGCCCACAATCTTTTTCATGGAAATCCCAGTCATATGAGACGAGTCCATGCATGCTACGATCACGGTATGAATTTGAAGGCAAAATATTTTTTTGCAGATCATAGATTAGGTCTTTCCCTGTTCATAATGCTAAATTGAGGAAGTAAAATAGAAATAGTAATGGGAAACAGAAGAGAAATGTACAGTGATCACCCATTTTGTGCCAACAATCTTTTTCATGGAAATCCCAGTCATATGAGACGAGTCCATGCATGCTACGATCACGGTATGAATTTGAAGGCAAAATATTTTTTTCCAGATCTTAGATTAGGTCTTTCCCTGTCCATAATGCTAAATTGAGGAAGTAAAATAGAAATAGTAATGGGAAACAGAAGAGAAATGTACAGTGATCACGCATTTTGTGCCCACAATCTTTTTCATGGAAATCCCAGTCATATGAGTCGAGTCCAGGCATGCTACAATCACGGTATGAATTTGAAGGCAAAATATTTTTTTGCAGATCTTAGATTAGGTCTTTCCCTGTCCATAATGCTAAATTGAGGAAGTAAAATAGAAATAGTAATGGGAAACAGAAGTGAAATGTACAGTGATCACCCATTTTGTGCCCACAATCTTTTTCATGGAAATCCCAGTCATATGAGTCGAGTCCAGGCATGCTACGATCACGGTATGAATTTGAAGGCAAAATATTTTTTTGCAGATCTTAGATTAGGTCTTTCCCAGTCCATAATGCTAAATTGAGGAAGTAAAATGGAAATACTAATGGGAAATAGAAGAGAAATGTACAGTGATCACCCATTTTGTGCCCACAATCTTTTTCATGGAAATCCCAGTCATATGAGACGAGTCCATGCATGCTACGATCACGGTATGAATTTGAAGGCAAAATATTTTTTTGCAGATCTTAGATTAGGTCTTTCCCTGTCCATAATGCTAAATTGAGGAAGTAAAATAGAAATAGTAATGGGAAAGAGAACAGAAATGTACAGTGATCACCCATTTTGTGCCCACAATCTTTTTCATGGCAATCCCAGTGATATGAGTCGAGTCCAGGCATGCTACGATCACGGTATGAATTTGAAGGTTAAATATTTTTTTGCAGATCTTAGATTAGGTCTTTCCCAGTCCATAATGCTAAATTGAGGAAGTAAAATAGAAATAGTAATGGGAAACAGAAGTGAAATGTACAGTGAACACCCATTTTGTGCCCACAATCTTTTTCATGGAAATCCCAGTCATATGAGTCGAGTCCAGGCATTCTACGATCACGGTATGAATTTGAAGGCAAAATGTTTTTTTTGCAGATCTTAGATTAGGTCTTTCCCTGTCCATAATGCTAAATTGAGGAAGTAAAATAGAAATACTAATGGGAAACAACAGAAATGTACAGTGATCATGCATTTTGTGCCCACAATCTTTTTTATGGAAATCCCAGTCATATGAGTCGAGTCCAGGCATACTACGATCACAGTATGAATTTGAAGGCAAAATATTTTTTTGCAGATCTTAGATTAGGTCTTTCCCTGTCCATAATGGTAAATTGAGGAAGTAAAATAGAAATAGTAATGGGAAACAGAAGAGAAATGAACAGTGATCACACATTTTCTGCCCACAATCTTTTTCATGGAAATCCCAGTCATATGAGACGAGTCCATGCATGCTACGATCACGGTATGAATTTGAAGGCAAAATATTTTTTTGCAGATCTTAGATTAGGTCATTCCCTGTCCATAATGCTAAATTGAGGAAGTAAAATAGAAATAGTAATGGGAAACAGAAGTGACATGTACAGTGATCACCCATTTTGTGCCCACAATCTTTTTCATGGAAATCCCAGTCATATGAGTCGAGTTCAGGCATGCTACGATCACGGTATGAATTTGAAGGCAAAATATTTTTTTGCAGATCTTAGATTAGGTCTTTCCCTGTCCATAATGCTAAATTGAGGAAGTAAAATGGAAATACTAATGGGAAATAGAAGAGAAATGTACAGTGATCACCCATTTTGTGCCCACAATCTTTTTCATGGAAATCCCAGTCATATGAGTCGAGTCCATGCATGCTACGATCACGGTATGAATTTGAAGGCAAAATATTTTTTTGCAGATCTTAGATTAGGTCTTTCCCTGTCCATAATGGTAAATTGAGGAAGTAAAATAGAAATAGTAATGGGAAACAGAATAGAAATGTACAGTGATCAAACATTTTTTTCCCCACAATCTTTTTCATGGAAATCCCAGTCATATGAGTCGAGTCCATGCATGCTACGATCACGGTATGAATTTGAAGGCAAAATATTTTTTTTCAGATCTTAGATTAGGTCTTTCCCTGTCCATAATGCTAAATTGAGGAAGTAAAATAGAAATAGTAATGGGAAACAGAAGAGAAATGTACAGTGATCACCCATTTTGTGCCCACAATCTTTTTCATGGAAATCCCAGTCATATGAGACGAGTCCATGCATGCTACGATCACGGTATGAATTTGAAGGCAAAATATTTTTTTGCAGATCTTAGATTAGGTCTTTCCCTGTCCATAATGGTAAATTGAGGAAGTAAAATAGAAATACTAATGGGAAACAGAAGAGAAATGTACAGTGATCACGCATTTTGTGCCCACAATCTTTTTCATGGAAATCCCAGTCATATGAGTCTAGTCCAGGCATGCTACGATCACGGTATGAATTTGAAGGCAAAATATTTTTTTGCAGATCTTAGATTAGGTCTTTCCCAGTCCATAATGCTAAATTGAGGAAGTAAAATAGAAATATTAATGGGAAACAGGAGTGAAATGTACAGTGATCACCCATTTTGTGCCCACAATCTTTTTCATGGAAATCCCAGTCATATGAGTCGAGTCCAGGCATGCTACGATCACGGTATGTATTTGAAGGCAAAATATTTTTTTGCAGATCTTAGATTAGGTCTTTCCCTATCCATAATGCTAAATTGAGGAAGTAAAATAGAAATAGTAATGGGAAACAGAAGTGAAATGTACAGTGATCACCCATTTTGTGCCCACAATCTTTTTCATGGAAATCCCAGTCATATGAGTCGAATCCAGGCATGCTACGTTCACGGTATGAATTTGAAGATAAAATATTTTTTTGCAGATCTTACATTAGGTCTTTCCCTGTCCATAATGCTAAATTGAGGAAGTAAAATAGAAATAGTAATGGGAAACAGAAGAGAAATGTACAGTGATCACGCATTTTGTGCCCACAATCTTTTTCATGGAAATCCCAGTCATATGAGTCGAGTCCAGGCATGCTACGATCACGGTATGAATTTGAAGGCAAAATATTTTTTTGCAGATCTTAGATTAGGTCTTTCCCTGTCCATAATGCTAAATTGAGGAAGTAAAATAGAAATAGTAATGGGAAACAGAAGAGAAATGTACAGCGAGCACGCATTTTGTGCCCACAATCTTTTTCATGGAAATCCCAGTCATATGAGTCGAATCCAGGCATGCTACGATCACGGTATGAATTTGAAGGCAAAATATTTTTTTGCAGATCTTAGATTAGGTCTTTCCCTATCCATAATGCTAAATTGAGGAAGTAAAATAGAAATAGTAATGGGAAACAGAAGTGAAATGTACAGTGATCACCCATTTTGTGCCCACAATCTTTTTCATGGAAATCCCAGTCATATGAGTCGAGTCCAGGGATGCTACGATCACGGTATGAATTTGAAGACAAAATATTTTTTTGCAGATCTTAGATTAGGTCTTTCCCTGTCCATAATGCTAAATTGAGGAAGTAAAATAGAAATAGTAATGGGAAACAGAAGAGAAATGTACAGTGATCACGCATTTTGTGCCCACAATCTTTTTCATGGAAATCCCAGTCATATGAGTCGAGTCCATGCATGCTACGATCACGGTATGAATTTGAAGGCAAAATATTTTTTTGCTGATCTTAGATTATGTCTTTCCCAGTCCATAATGCTAAATTGAGGAAGTAAAATAGAAATACTAATGGGAAATAGAAGAGAAATGTACAGTGATCACCCATTTTGTGCCCACAATCTTTTTCATGGAAATCCCAGTCATATGAGTCGAGTCCATGCATGCTACGATCGCTGTATGAATTTGAAGCCAAAATATTTTTTTGCTGATCTTAGATTAGGTCTTTCCCTGTCCATAATGCTAAATTGAGGAAGTAAAATAGAAATAGTAATGGGAAACAGAAGAGAAATGTACAGTGATCACGCATTTTGTGCCCACAATCTTTTTCATGGAAATCCCAGTCATATGATTCGAGTCCAGGCATGCTACGATCACGGTATGAATTTGAAGGCAAAATATTTTTTTGCAGATCTTAGATTACGTCTTTCCCTGTCCATAATGCTAAATTGAGGAAGTAAAATAGAAAAAGTAATGGGAAACAGAAGAGAAATGTACAGTGATCACACATTTTCTGCCCACAATCTTTTTCATGGAAATCCCAGTCATATGAGACGAGTCCATGCATGCTACGATCACGGTATGAATTTGAAGGCAAAATATTTTTTTGCAGATATTAGATTAGGTCTTTCCCTGTCCATAATGCTAAATTGAGGAAGTAAAATAGAAATACTAATGGGAAATAGAAGAGAAATGTACAGTGATCACCCATTTTGTGCCCACAATCTTTTTCATGGAAATCCCAGTCATATGAGTTGAGTCCATGCATGCTACGATCACGGTATGAATTTGAAGGCAAAATATTTTTTTGCAGATCTTAGATTAGGTCTTTCCCTGTCCATAATGCTAAATTGAGGAAGTAAAATAGAAATAGTAATGGGAAACAGAAGTGAAATGTACAGTAATCACCCATTTTGTGCCCACAATCTTTTTCATGGAAATCCCAGTCATATGAGTCGAGTCCAGGCATGCTACGATCACGGTATGAATTTGAAGGCAAAATATTTTTTTGCAGATCTTAGATTAGGTCTTTCCCAGTCCATAATGCTAAATTGAGGAAGTAAAATGGAAATACTAATGGGAAATAGAAGAGAAATGTACAGTGATCACCCATTTTGTGCCCACAATCTTTTTCATGGAAATCCCAGTCATATGAGACGAGTCCATGCATGCTACGATCACGGTATGAATTTGAAGGCAAAATATTTTTTTGCAGATGTTAGATTAGGTCTTTCCCTGTCCATAATGCTAAATTGAGGAAGTAAAATAGAAATACTAATGGGAAATAGAAGAGAAATGTACAGTGATCACCCATTTTGTGCCCACAATCTTTTTCATGGAAATCCCAGTCATATGAGTTGAGTCCATGCATGCTACGATCACGGTATGAATTTGAAGGCAAAATATTTTTTTGCAGATCTTAGATTAGGTCTTTCCCTGTCCATAATGCTAAATTGAGGAAGTAAAATAGAAATAGTAAAGGGAAACAGAAGTGAAATGTACAGTGATCACCCATTTTGTGCCCACAATCTTTTTCATGGAAATCCCAGTCATATGAGTCGAGTCCAGGCATGCTACGATCACGGTATGAATTTGAAGGCAAAATATTTTTTTGCAGATCTTAGATTAGGTCTTTCCCTGTCCATAATGCTAAATTGAGGAAGTAAAATAGAAATAGTAATGGGAAAGAGAACAGAAATGTACAGTGATCACCCATTTTGTGCCCACAATCTTTTTCATGGAAATCCCAGTGATATGAGTCGAGTCCAGGCATGCTACGATCACGGTATGAATTTGAAGGTTAAATATTTTTTTGCAGATGTTAGATTAGGTCTTTCCCAGTCCATAATGCTAAATTGAGGAAGTAAAATAGAAATAGTAATGGGAAACAGAAGTGAAATGTACAGTGAACACCCATTTTGTGCCCACAATCTTTTTCATGGAAATCCCAGTCATATGAGTCGAGTCCAGGCATTCTACGATCACGGTATGAATTTGAAGGCAAAATGTTTTTTTTGCAGATCTTAGATTAGGTCTTTCCCTGTCCATAATGCTAAATTGAGGAAGTAAAATAGAAATACTAATGGGAAACAGAACAGAAATGTACAGTGATCATGCATTTTGTGCCCACAATCTTTTTTATGGAAATCCCAGTCATATGAGTCGAGTCCAGGCATACTACGATCACAGTATGAATTTGAAGGCAAAATATTTTTTTGCAGATCTTAGATTAGGTCTTTCCCTGTCCATAATGGTAAATTGAGGAAGTAAAATAGAAATAGTAATGGGAAACAGAAGAGAAATGAACAGTGATCACACATTTTCTGCCCACAATCTTTTTCATGGAAATCCCAGTCATATGAGACGAGTCCATGCATGCTACGATCACGGTATGAATTTGAAGGCAAAATATTTTTTTGCAGATCTTAGATTAGGTCATTCCCTGTCCATAATGCTAAATTGAGGAAGTAAAATGGAAATACTAATGGGAAATAGAAGAGAAATGTACAGTGATCACCCATTTTGTGCCCACAATCTTTTTCATGGAAATCTCAGTCATATGAGTCGAGTCCATGCATGCTACGATCACGGTATGAATTTGAAGGCAAAATATTTTTTTGCAGATCTTAGATTAGGTCTTTCCCTGTCCATAATGGTAAATTGAGGAAGTAAAATAGAAATAGTAATGGGAAACAGAAGAGAAATGTACAGTGATCACCCATTTTGTGCCCACAATCTTTTTCATGGAAATCCCAGTCATATGAGTCGAGTCCATGCATGCTACGATCACGGTATGAATTTGAAGGCAAAATATTTTTTTGCAGATCTTAGATTAGGTCTTTCCCTGTCCATAATGCTAAATTGAGGAAGTAAAATAGAAATACTAATGGGAAACAGAAGAGAAATGTACAGTGATCACGCATTATGTGCCCACAATCTTTTTCATGGAAATCCCAGTCATATGAGTCTAGTCCAGGCATGCTACGATCACGGTATGAATTTGAAGGCAAAATATTTTTTTGCAGATCTTAGATTAGGTCTTTCCCTGTCCATAATGGTAAATTGAGGAAGTAAAATAGAAATAGTAATGGGAAACAGAAGAGAAATGTACAGTGATTAGCCATTTTCCGCCCACAATCTTTTTCATGGAAATCCCAGTCATATGAGACGAGTCCATGCATGCTACGATCACGGTATGAATTTGAAGGCAAAATATTTTTTTGCAGATCTTAGATTAGGTCTTTCCCTGTCCATAATGGTAAATTGAGGAAGTAAAATAGAAATACTAATGGGAAACAGAAGAGAAATGTACAGTGATCACGCATTTTGTGCCCACAATCTTTTTCATGGAAATCCCAGTCATATGAGTCTAGTCCAGGCATGCTACGATCACGGTATGAATTTGAAGGCAAAATATTTTTTTGCAGATCTTAGATTAGGTCTTTCCCTGTCCATAATGGTAAATTGAGGAAGTAAAATAGAAATAGTAATGGGAAACAGAAGAGAAATGTACAGTGATCAAACATTTTTTTCCCCACAATCTTTTTCATGGAAATCCCAGTCATATGAGTCGAGTCCATGCATGCTACGATCACGGTATGAATTTGAAGGCAAAATATTTTTTTGCAGATCTTAGATTAGGTCTTTCCCTGTCCATAATGCTAAATTGAGGAAGTAAAATAGAAATAGTAATGGGAAACAGAAGAGAAATGTACAGTGATTAGCCATTTTCCGCCCACAATCTTTTTCATGGAAATCCCAGTCATATGAGACGAGTCCATGCATGCTACGATCACGGTATGAATTTGAAGGCAAAATATTTTTTTGCAGATCTTAGATTAGGTCTTTCCCTGTCCATAATGGTAAATTGAGGAAGTAAAATAGAAATACTAATGGGAAACAGAAGAGAAATGTACAGTGATCACGCATTTTGTGCCCACAATCTTTTTCATGGAAATCCCAGTCATATGAGTCTAGTCCAGGCATGCTACGATCACGGTATGAATTTGAAGGCAAAATATTTTTTTGCAGATCTTAGATTAGGTCTTTCCCAGTCCATAATGCTAAATTGAGGAAGTAAAATAGAAATATTAATGGGAAACAGGAGTGAAATGTACAGTGATCACCCATTTTGTGCCCACAATCTTTTTCATGGAAATCCCAGTCATATGAGTCGAGTCCAGGCATGCTACGATCACGGTATGTATTTGAAGGCAAAATATTTTTTTGCAGATCTTAGATTAGGTCTTTCCCTATCCATAATGCTAAATTGAGGAAGTAAAATAGAAATAGTAATGGGAAACAGAAGTGAAATGTACAGTGATCACCCATTTTGTGCCCACAATCTTTTTCATGGAAATCCCAGTCATATGAGTCGAATCCAGGCATGCTACGTTCACGGTATGAATTTGAAGATAAAATATTTTTTTGCAGATCTTACATTAGGTCTTTCCCTGTCCATAATGCTAAATTGAGGAAGTAAAATAGAAATAGTAATGGGAAACAGAAGAGAAATGTACAGTGATCACGCATTTTGTGCCCACAATCTTTTTCATGGAAATCCCAGTCATATGAGTCGAGTCCAGGCATGCTACGATCACGGTATGAATTTGAAGGCAAAATATTTTTTTGCAGATCTTAGATTAGGTCTTTCCCTGTCCATAATGCTAAATTGAGGAAGTAAAATAGAAATAGTAATGGGAAACAGAAGAGAAATGTACAGTGATCACGCATTTTGTGCCCACAATCTTTTTCATGGAAATCCCAGTCATATGAGTCGAATCCAGGCATGCTACGATCACGGTATGAATTTGAAGGCAAAATATTTTTTTGCAGATCTTAGATTAGGTCTTTCCCTATCCATAATGCTAAATTGAGGAAGTAAAATAGAAATAGTAATGGGAAACAGAAGTGAAATGTACAGTGATCACCCATTTTGTGCCCACAATCTTTTTCATGGAAATCCCAGTCATATGAGTCGAGTCCAGGGATGCTACGATCACGGTATGAATTTGAAGACAAAATATTTTTTTGCAGATCTTAGATTAGGTCTTTCCCTGTCCATAATGCTAAATTGAGGAAGTAAAATAGAAATAGTAATGGGAAACAGAAGAGAAATGTACAGTGATCACGCATTTTGTGCTCACAATCTTTTTCATGGAAATCCCAGTCATATGAGTCGAGTCCATGCATGCTACGATCACGGTATGAATTTGAAGGCAAAATATTTTTTTGCTGATCTTAGATTATGTCTTTCCCAGTCCATAATGCTAAATTGAGGAAGTAAAATAGAAATACTAATGGGAAATAGAAGAGAAATGTACAGTGATCACCCATTTTGTGCCCACAATCTTTTTCATGGAAATCCCAGTCATATGAGTCGAGTCCATGCATGCTACGATCGCGGTATGAATTTGAAGCCAAAATATTTTTTTGCTGATCTTAGATTAGGTCTTTCCCTGTCCATAATGCTAAATTGAGGAAGTAAAATAGAAATAGTAATGGGAAACAGAAGAGAAATGTACAGTGATCACCCATTTTGTGCCCACAATCTTTTTCATGGAAATCCCAGTCATATGAGTCGAGTCCATGCATGCTACGATCGCGGTATGAATTTGAAGGCAAAATATTTTTTTGCTGATCTTAGATTAGGTCTTTCCCTGTCCATAATGCTAAATTGAGGAAGTAAAATAGAAATAGTAATGGGAAACAGAAGAGAAATGTACAGTGATCACGCATTTTGTGCCCACAATCTTTTTCATGGAAATCCCAGTCATATGATTCGAGTCCAGGCATGCTACGATCACGGTATGAATTTGAAGGCAAAATATTTTTTTGCAGATCTTAGATTACGTCTTTCCCTGTCCATAATGCTAAATTGAGGAAGTAAAATAGAAAAAGTAATGGGAAACAGAAGAGAAATGTACAGTGATCACACATTTTCTGCCCACAATCTTTTTCATGGAAATCCCAGTCATATGAGACGAGTCCATGCATGCTACGATCACGGTATGAATTTGAAGGCAAAATATTTTTTTGCAGATCATAGATTAGGTCTTTCCCTGTCCATAATGCTAAATTGAGGAAGTAAAATAGAAATAGTAATGGGAAACAGGAGAGAAATGTACAGTGATCACCCATTTTGTGCCCACAATCTTTTTCATGGAAATCCCAGTCATATGAGACGAGGCCATGCATGCTACGATCACGGTATGAATTTTAAGGCAAAATATTTTTTTGCAGATGTTAGATTAGGTCTTTCCCTGTCCATAATGCTAAATTGAGGAAGTAAAATTGAAATAGTAATGGGAAACAGAGGAAAAATGTACAGTGATCACGCATTTTGTGCCCACAATCTTTTTCATGGAAATCCCAGTCATATGAGTCGAGTCCAGGCATGCTACGATCACGGTATGAATTTGAAGGCAAAATATTTTTTTGCAGATCTTAGATTAGGTCTTTCCCAGTCCATAATGCTAAATTGAGGAAGTAAAATAGAAATACTAATGGGAAATAGAAGAGAAATGTACAGTGATCACCCATTTTGTGCCCACAATCTTTTTCATGGAAATCCCAGTCATATGAGTTGAGTCCATGCATGCTACGATCACGGTATGAATTTGAAGGCAAAATATTTTTTTGCTGATCTCAGATTAGGTCTTTCCCTGTCCATAATGCTAAATTGAGGAAGTAAAATAGAAATAGTAATGGGAAACAGAAGAGAAATTTACAGTGATCACACATTTTCTGCCCACAATCTTTTTCATGGAAATCCCAGTCATGTGAGACGAGTCCATGCATGATACGATCACGGTATGAATTTGAAGGCAAAATATTTTTTTGCAGATCTTAGATTAGGTCTTTCCCAGTCCATAATGCTAAATTGAGGAAGTAAAATAGAAATAGTAATGGGAAACAGAAGAGAAATGTACAGTGATCACCCATTTTGTGCCCACAATCTTTTTCATGGAAATCCCAGTCATATGAGACGAGTCCATGCATGCTACGATCACGGTATGAATTTGAAGGCAAAATATTTTTTTGCAGATCTTAGATTAGGTCTTTCCCTGTCCATAATGCTAAATTGAGGAAGTAAAATAGAAATAGTAATGGGAAACAGAAGAGAAATGTACAGTGATCACGCATTTTGTCCCCACAATCTTTTTCATGGAAATCTCAGTCATATGAGTCGAGTCCAGGCATGCTACGATCACGGTATGAATTTGAAGGCAAAATATTTTTTTGCAGATCTTAGATTAGGTCTTTCCCTATCCATAATGCTAAATTGAGGAAGTAAAATAGAAATAGTAATGGGAAACAGAAGTGAAATGTACAGTGATCACCCATTTTGTGCCCACAATCTTTTTCATGGAAATCCCAGTCATATGAGTCGAATCCAGGCATGCTACGTTCACGGTATGAATTTGAAGATAAAATATTTTTTTGCAAATCTTAGATTAGGTCTTCCCTGTCCATAATGCTAAATTGAGGAAGTAAAATAGAAATAGTAATGGGAAACAGAAGAGAAATGTACAGTGATCACCCATTTTTTGCCCACAATCCTTTTCATGGAAATCCCAGTCATATGAGTCGAGTCCATGCATGCTACGATCACGGTATGAATTTGAAGGCAAAATATTTTTTTGCTGATCTTAGATAAGGTCTTTCCCAGTCCATAATGCTAAATTGAGGAAGTAAAATAGAAATAGAAATGGGAAATAGAAGAGAAATGTACAGTGATCACCCATTTTGTGCCCACAATCTTTTTCATGGAAATCCCAGTCATATGAGTCGAGTCCATGCATGCTACGATCGCGGTATGAATTTGAAGGCAAAATATTTTTTTGCTGATCTTAGATTAGGTCTTTCCCTGTCCATAATGCTAAATTGAGGAAGTAAAATAGAAATAGTAATGGGAAACAGAAGAGAAATGTACAGTGATCACGCATTTTGCGCCCACAATCTTTTTCATGGAAATCCCAGTCATATGATTCGAGTCCAGGCATGCTACGATCACGGTATGAATTTGAAGGCAAAATATTTTTTTGCAGATCTTAGATTACGTCTTTCCCAGTCCATAATGCTAAATTGAGGAAGTAAAATAGAAAAAGTAATGGGAAACAGAAGAGAAATGTACAGTGATCACACATTTTCTGCCCACAATCTTTTTCATGGAAATCCCAGTCATATGAGACGAGTCCATGCATGCTACGATCACGGTATGAATTTGAAGGCAAAATATTTTTTTGCAGATCATAGATTAGGTCTTTCCCTGTCCATAATGCTAAATTGAGGAAGTAAAATAGAAATAGTAATGGGAAACAGAAGAGAAATGTACAGTGATCACGCATTTTGTGCCCACAATCTTTTTCATGGAAATCCCAGTCATATGAGTCGAGTCCAGGCATGCTACGATCACGGTATGAATTTGAAGGCAAAATATTTTTTTGCAGACCTTAGATTAGGTCTTTCCCTGTCCATAATGCTAAATTGAGGAAGTAAAATAGAAATAGTAATGGGAAACAGAAGAGAAATTTACAGTGATCACACATTTTCTGCCCACAATATTTTTCATGGAAATCCCAGTCATATGAGACGAGTCCATGCATGATACGATCACGGTATGAATTTGAAGGCAAAATATTTTTTGCAGATCTTAGATTAGGTCTTTCCCTGTCCATAATGCTAAATTGAGGAAGTAAAATAGAAATAGTAATGGGAAACAGAAGAGAAAAGTACAGCGATCACCCATTTTGTGCCCACAATCTTTTTCATGGAAATCCCAGTCATATGAGTCGAGTCCATGCATGCTACGATCACGGTATGAATTTGAAGTCAAAATATTTTTTTGCAGATCTTAGATTAGGTCTTTCCCTGTCCATAATGCTAAATTGAGGAAGTAAAATAGAAATAGTAATGGGAAACAGAAGAGAAATGTACAGTGATCACGCATTTTGTGCCCACAATCTTTTTCATGGAAATCCCAATCATATGAGTCGAGTCCAGGCATACTTCGATCACGGTATGAATTTGAAGGCAAAATACTTTTTTTGCAGATCTTAGATTATGTCTTTCCCTGTCCATGATGCTAAATTGAGGAAGTAAAATAGAAATAGTAATGGGAAACAGAAGAGAAATGTACAGTGTTCACGCATTTTGTGCCCACAATCTTTTTCATGGAAATCCCAGACATATGAGTCGAGTCCAGGCATGCTACGATCACGGTATGAATTTGAAGGCAAAATATTTTTTTGCAGATCTTAGATTAGGTCTTTCCCTGTCCATAATGCTAAATTGAGGAAGTAAAATAGAAATAGTAATGGGAAACAGAAGAGAAATGTACAGTGATCACGCATTTTGTGCCCACAATCTTTTTCATTGAAATCCCAGTCATATGAGTCGAGTCCAGGCATGCTACGATCACGGTATGAATTTGAAGGCAAAATATTTTTTTGCAGATCTTAGATTAGGTCTTTCCCTGTCCATAATGCTAAATTGAGGAAGTAAAATAGAAATAGTAATGGGAAGCAGAAGAGAAATGTACAGTGATCACGCATTTTGTGCCCACAATCTTTTTCATGGAAATCCCAGTCATATGAGTCGAGTCCATGCATGCTACGATCATGGTATGAATTTGAAGGCAAAATAATTTTTTGCAGATCTTAGATTAGGTCTTTCCCTGTCCATAATGCTAAATTGAGGAAGTAAAATAGAAATAGTAATGGGAAACAGAAGAGAAATGTACAGTGATCACACATTTTCTGCCCACAATCTTTTTCATGGAAATCCCAGTCATATGAGACGAGTCCATGCATGCTACGATCACGGTATGTATTTGAAGGCAAAATATTTTTTTGCAGATCTTAGATTAGGTCTTTCCCTGTCCATAATGCTAAATTCAGGAAGTAAAATAGAAATAGTAATGGGAAACAGAAGAGAAATGTACAGTGATCACACATTTTGTGCCCACAATCTTTTTCATGGAAATCCCAGTCATATGAGTCGAGTCCAGGCATGCTACGATCACGGTATGAATTTGAAGGCAAAATATTTTTTTGCAGATCTTAGATTAGGTCTTTCCCTGTCCATAATGCTAAATTGGGGAAGTAAAATAGAAATACTAATGGGAAACAGAACAGAAATGTACAGTGATCACGCATTATGTGCCCACAATCTTTTTCATGGAAATCCCAGTCATATGAGTCGAGTCCAGGCATGCTACGATCACGGTATGAATTTGAAGGCAAAATATTTTTTTGCAGATCTTAGATTAGGTCTTTCCCTGTCCATAATGCTAAATTGAGGAAGTAAAATAGAAATAGTAATGGGAAACAGAAGAGAAATATACAGTGATCACACATTTTCTGCCCACAATCTTTTTCATGGAAATCCCAGTCATATGAGACGAGTCCATGCATGCTACGATCACGGTATGAATTTGAAGGCAAAATATTTTTTTGCAGATCTTAGATTAGGTCTTTCCCAGTCCATAATGCTAAATTGAGGAAGTAAAATAGAAATACTAATGGGAAATAGAAGAGAAATGTACAGTGATCACCCATTTTGTGCCCACAATCTTTTTCATGGAAATCCCAGTCATATGAGTCGAGTCCAGGCATGCTACGATCACGGTATGAATTTGTAGGCAAAATATTTTTTTGCAGATTTTAGATTAGGTCTTTCCCTGTCCATAATGCTAAATTGAGGAAGTAAAATAGAAATAGGAATGGGAAACAGAAGAGAAATGTACAGTGATCACGCATTTTGTGCCCACAATCTTTTTCATGGAAATCCCAGTCATATGAGTCGAGTCCAGGCATGCTACGATCACGGTATGAATTTGAAGGCAAAATATTTTTTTGCAGATCTTAGATTAGGTCTTTCCCTGTCCATAATGCTAAATTGAGGAAGTAAAATAGAAATAGTAATGGGAAGCAGAAGAGAAATGTACAGTGATCACGCATTTTGTGCCCACAATCTTTTTCATGGAAATCCCAGTCATATGAGTCGAGTCCATGCATGCTACGCTCATGGTATGAATTTGAAGGCAAAATAATTTTTTGCAGATCTTAGATTAGGTCTTTCCCTGTCCATAATGCTAAATTGAGGAAGTAAAATAGAAATAGTAATGGGAAACAGAAGAGAAATGTACAGTGATCACACATTTTCTGCCCACAATCTTTTTCATGGAAATCCCAGTCATATGAGACGAGTCCATGCATGCTACGATCACGGTATGTATTTGAAGGCAAAATATTTTTTTGCAGATCTTAGATTAGGTCTTTCCCTGTCCATAATGCTAAATTCAGGAAGTAAAATAGAAATAGTAATGGGAAACAGAAGAGAAATGTACAGTGATCACACATTTTGTGCCCACAATCTTTTTCATGGAAATCCCAGTCATATGAGTCGAGTCCAGGCATGCTACGATCACGGTATGAATTTGAAGGCAAAATATTTTTTTGCAGATCTTAGATTAGGTCTTTCCCTGTCCATAATGCTAACTTGAGGAAGTAAAATAGAAATAGTAATGGGAAACAGAAGAGAATGTACAGTGATCACGCATTTTGTGCCCACAATGTTTTTCATGGAAATCCCAGTCATATGAGTCGAGTCCAGGCATGCTACGATCACGGTATGAATTTGAAGGCAAAATATTTTTTTGCAGTTATTAGATTAGGTCTTTCCCAGTCCATAATGTTAAATTGAGGAAGTAAAATAGAAATAGTAATGGGAAACAGAAGAAAAATGTACAGTGATCACGCATTTTGTGCCCACAATCTTTTTCATGCAAATCCCAGTCATATGAGTCAAGTCCATGCATGCTACGATCACGGTATGAATTTGAAGGCAAAATATTTTTTTGCAGATCTCAGATTAGGTCTTTCCCTGTCCATAATGCTAAATTCAGGAAGTAAAATAGAAATAGTAATGGGAAACAGAAGAGAAATGTACAGTGATCACACATTTTGTGCCCACAATCTTTTTCATGGAAATCCCAGTCATATGAGACGAGTCCATGCATGCTACGATCACGGTATGAATTTGAAGGCAAAATATTTTTTTGCAGATCTTAGATTAGGTCTTTCCCTGTCCATAATGCTAAATTGAGCAAGTAAAATAGAAATAGTAATGGGAAACAGAAGACAAATGTACAGTGATCCCGCATTTTGTGCCCACAATCTTTTTCATGGAAATCCCAGTCATATGAGTCGAGTCCAGGCATGCTACGATCACGGTATGAATTTGAAGGCAAAATAATTTTTGCAGATCTTAGATTAGGTCTTTCCCAGTCCATAATGCTAAATTGAGGAAGTAAAATAGAAATAGTAATGGGAAACAGAAGAAAAATGTACAGTGATCACGCATTTTGTGCCCACAATCTTTTTCATGGAAATCCCAGTTATATGAGTCGAGTCCAGGCATGCTACGATCACGGTATGAATTTGAAGGCAAAATATTTTTTTGCAGATCTTAGATTAGGTCTTTCCCTGTCCATAATGCCAAATTGAGGAAGTAAAATAGAAAAAGTAATGGGAAACTGAAGAGAAATGTACAGTGATCACCCATTTTGTGCCCACAATCTTTTTCATGGAAATCCCAGTCATATGAGTCGAGTCCCTGCATGCTACGATCACGGTATGAATTTGAAGGCAAAATATTTTTTTGCAGATCTCAGATTAGGTCTTTCCCTGTCCATAATGCTAAATTCAGGAAGTAAAATAGAAATAGTAATGGGAAACAGAAGAGAAATGTACAGTGATCACACATTTTGTGCCCACAATATTTTTCATGGAAATCCCAGTCATATGAGACGAGTCCATGCATGCTACGATCACGGTATGAATTTGAAGGCAAAATATTTTTTTGCAGATCTTAGATTAGGTCTTTCCCTGTCCATAATGCTAAATTGAGGAAGTAAAATAGAAATAGTAATGGGAAACAGAAGAGAAATGTACAGTGATCACGCATTTTGTGCCCACAATCTTTTTCATGGAAATCCCAGTCATATGAGTCGAG